>VYZP01079120.1:267-13467 GCA_013400635.1 Hypocryptadius cinnamomeus | reverse complement strand
ACTTGGGGAGCATAAGTTTTTTCCAGACTATCCTGGTCCCAGATCAAGTGCTGTTTTGGAAATACAGAGTTTCTCATGGGTTGAAGCATTCCACCTAGGGAAAGCAAGTATGTAGCAAGCAGGTGCAACATTCTTCTCCTTCTTGACACTACTTCAAAAAGAAAAGGCTTGGAAAATTGACTGATTTTGGCAGATTTTCACATGGATAGCAGATGGGTCCCATTATCTTAAAGTTTACATTGCCCTGCAGACTTCCAGATCTTGACTTAAAGCATATGGATGCTTAGACTTGATTATATTATGTTTATGAGCTTTTTGTTTGATTTTAACATGTCATCAGAGTATGTTAAACCAGGAAAAGCAAGCTATTTTCTCTGTGCTCACAGAAATGATCTGTTTTGGCTAAATTTTCCAAAAGGTTCAGTCTGACATGAGCCTCAGCACAGAGCACTTCTGCACAGTAGCTAACATTAGGTGAAGTCACAAGCAGTTGATAGCAGGGTCTTCTAATGGACGTTGTTGGACAATCCTAATAATAGGCAAGCTTGGAAGCATTGCTGCTGATCCATCTCAAGAGCTCCTTAATTTGAGGTGCCCTAGGTGTTTTCTACCCAAATATGTATATTTTCTAGAAAACTTAGGTAGCTAGTCATTGATGACAGTCACTGAACTCCACAGTCACATTGCTTATGCAGTAGTATGGATTGGTAATGAAGTTGTCTGTCCATTTTTTAAAGCCTCAGCACTGGTAAGGTTTTACTGTCAGACTAAGGACCAGAAAAAGTTTAGGAGCTACTTTTAAATGTCTGCTGTTAGGCAGTTCACTGAAATTTTCAATTTGTTTTTTGTAGTTTGGTGATTAATATGTTTCATGCAGTACTGTTAGGAAGTCTGGACTAAAAAGGAGACACTATTTGGGCTGAGATGTCAGCTGTAACGTGTCAATAATGATGACAGCCTGCATATCCCCCTTAGTCTAGGAACCACAGTCTGAACTGTTTTAAGCCAGGACACAACTTCCTGTCTGCAGGGCAATTCAGTCTTGGAAAATTTCAGGTGTTTGTCAGTATTTAAAATAATTATCTTCGTAATAAACTTGAACCTGAGCTTACATCCATCAAAGTAAAAGAAAGATCAGGTTTGTTGTTGGAGCGATGCAGATTAGGCTTTCTTGATTAACTGTTGAAAAGTTCCATTTCCTTGACATATTCCATACACTGTTATGAAATTCAGAATATGCTCTGCAAAGACATTTGAATTGCCATGGTTGGACTTAGAGTAAAATCTATCCCTTAAAATAATAAAAATGCAGGGTTACAGAAGACCTTTCAGATGGGCCTCCCTGATAAAGAGCTATATTTAAGCTCTACCTGACAAACATTTTTCCAACTTGGTGTTGATAATCCTCCAATCGTTGATCTTCTAAATTAACCTGTTGCAGTGCTTATGTGATTCTTGTAAGTAAGCCTTTTCCCGGTATCAAGCTGAACTCTCTCTTGCTACAAATTAAGGTAAATATTTCCTGTTCTCTCTGACTGGACTGATCAATATCTTCTTTGCAACAGTCTCCTTAATTTTAAAAAGTATTTTGTATTTGTTTCAGGTTAATCTCTTCTATATTGAATGCAATTTGTTCAGTCTTTCTTTACAGGTAAGGTTCTTTGTACATCCTACAGTTTTTGGACACTTCTCCAGAAGTGATTTGAGAAAGTCAAGTTCAAACATGAGCATCAGCTCATGTTAGTAACTCCTGTAAAGTGTATTAAAGAGCTGTATCCTCTACCTACTACTGGAATATCCTGTTTTCTGTTAAAAATCTGTATTTAACAATCAACTTTGGGCCCTATCCCGTCTGTTACTACACAATCACTCCAGTATTACCTAGATTATCCAAATGCTATGTAGACAGTGGTTTGACCTCTTGGCTCTTATGACTCTTAATTTTTGACTGACATGTTAGAGAAATTGTCGGCGGGCTGATCTAAGTAAGTGCAGAATAGAAACTGAAAGCTTCTTACCCACCTGATCAGCATTGATTAGGACAGCAGTCTAGGTCACAGTGAGCTTGACTTACTGTATATTATCCAGCTTGCACAAAACTCTTTATGATGGATTAGGAAATTCCTAGGAGGAAAAGGCCCCATATCTGTGATATGGATCCTTACCTGTGTTGACATATTCAGTGAGTTTTGAAAGATAGCAAGACTGTTTGTTTGTTTCCTCTATAGTCTTTACCTTTATCTGACGTTAATTTAGTTTCAGTTTCTTGACTGTGGAGGGGATTGCAGGGAACTTCTCTTTCTTTTTTTTTAATTACACTTAGTGCATAATTGGAGTTCAGGCATGTAATTTTGTCTTTTAAGGAAGTCTTTTTGATTATGTAGAAGATTTGGTTAGAGACAAAATACAGTTGTCTAACATGCTGCTGTTTGTGGTTTCTTGCCTTACTCGAGGTACCCCAGCTGGTGTGTACTGCTTGCAAGTTCATTAATACATTTCCTGCCTTGGCAGGAACCTCAGGCCCCAGTGACACCCTTGACCTCGCTAGAAGAACTTAGAGTTAGGACTTCTGCTCTTTTCTGACATGCTCTCATAGATCAACATGTCGTGTTTATTGCCTGTGGAGCAGAGCGAGCACTGGCAGTGTACTCTGGACTCTCCTGAGCTAATTGTTTTGAATGATTGTCTGTGATTACATGAGCTTGTAACGTTCTTGCATTGCAGTCCTCTGCTCCTTTAGGCACCATGAGATTCTGTCTAACCACCCTTCATTAATCATCCCTGCAGGTGGTTTTTTCTGATTTCTGTTTTGTTTTAGAGTTATGATTCTTTTTTTCCCTATGGGCACTTCTTTCTTCATTGACCCTGTGTCCATATCTTGAAAATTTTCTTATTCAGAACATTTTTGATATACTATAATTTCATGCCAGTGTAAAGAAAAAAAAATAAACACAAAAAAAATCCCTGACCCATAAGAATCTGAAACTTTCAATGTTCCTTTCATGTTCTAACTGAAAATAGTCCACCGCATTTTTTTAAAATGCAAGATTTGAAGTAATTTTCTTTAATCGAGCAGTGACTTCCTTTATGCATGGACTTGTTTCACATAAAAATATTCTGGAGCCTAGCTATAGATGCTGCTTGAAAATTCCTAGGAACTTGGCATTGTTCCCTTCTTATTCATCTTCCTTGCAAACCTTTTTGTCTCCAACTGATGATGCAGAGCAGTGAAATGCCATTCAGTGGAATGAAGTCCAGAGTCTACTTTAGGTACCAACTTAGACCATAAAAACATAGCATTGTCTCTCTACAGTAGAGCCAGATCTTCATATTTTGAGTGTCAGAAGTGGGCACGTGTATGTGTTGCAGATGTAAACATTTTATGCAGAAGACTGTGCATACCCATTGCAGGATCTTTCTTTTTCAGCCTTGTATGAATAGACTTTATTTACACAGCACACTTTTAGAAAGCATATTTTTGAAATTACTGTGGAAGGTCTTACTGAGTTGCCAAAAAAAAAAAAAACAATCCAGAAGTCATTAAACCTGTAGGTCTACATATATGTATTGCTCCAGTCTTACCCACTGTGAAACAGGACGTTTCTTAATGCTAATATAGTTGTCCAGAAGTGTAATCTTATTTAAATTTTGTGGAGGTTTTCTTCATTTCCTGCAGTGTCACCCACGCTCAGAGTGAATACTGATTCTAAGTTTAAAAAGTAATATTAGTATTTTGATTCCTAAGTGTAGTATGAATTGTACTTCCTGATAAAATGTAATGTATGGATCTGTACAAAATACTGTAGCACTGCAGTTTTAGGCTGAAATCAATTTTAAAATGAACTCAAATCCAGAATAGGCTGTTCTTAGCTATACTTTTGAAATTTATTTTGGTTCAGACTGCATTTACATTGTTAATGTCTGTCTTGAAATGCTTAGCAGATTTTAAAACACTTCTGTCCTTCCTCGCTCTAATTCATTTGGAAGATCACATGGCTTTAGGAGAGATTTTTTTTTTGTTTGCTTTTAATTTGGGGGAAAATGCTAAACATGTTTTTGGCTATTTTTAAAAGAAGCTATAATTATGTCAAAAATATCACAATGAAGAAATATTGAGTATGTATAATGGGTTTCCAATGTATTTAGCATATGGTAAAAATGGGGCCTGAAAAGATTTGTACAAGGACATATTAAATTAGTACAGAAACATGCCAAACTCCTTAGTATGGATAACACTAGAAGTCCTTTCTATATTTTTCCAAACCATAATAAGTACTTGGTGAAAAACATATTTTGCTTGCACAAAAGCACTCTAAAGTGAACTAAGTATGCCAGAACTCTAGAGGATGAATTCCTCGGCCAGCCTGGTAAGTACAGGCTTCTTGGTCATCATGTAAATTATTTGTTCCTATAACACTTTAAAATCCACAGTGTTAAAACAATAAAAATATCAGGGCATGTATGGTAAAATATGCAACTGTAATGTTTGGATTATTAGAAAATAGCCATTTGTCTGCTTTTCTGCCCATTAAAGTTACGTTTCAATGGAACAGAGTTATTCTAAGAGGGAATTAAAATTGGGAGTCTATTTAAAGGGTTTCACAGTTTTAATTTTGAAACACAGGATTATCATTATACCAAATACTTAAAATCTGATAAATTAATAATCAAAACCAGATTGATATATAAAGAGAATAATGAATAATAAAATATGTTAGAATAAGGAAACTTAATTCTGCTTTCTAAGAATTTTGAACTTGTGAGGTCAAACAAGTTTAAGCTCTTTTAAAATGCATTATTAAAAGACAAGGCTGTATCCATAACAGCATCACAATCTAGCAAACTTGAAGGAGTTCTAGTATTCAAGACAGACTTAATTTTCAAAGTCTACTCATGTCAAGTTGTACAGATATTTTAATAATTATAAAAAGTATATGTCTAGAAGAGAAAGAACTTGAATATTATATGCAGTGAAATTTCTGCTGAAGAACACCACAGGTGACAAGAAAAAGAAATGAGAAAAACACTGCCTTGATACCTGTCTCCAGAAAAGCTACTGTAAATGTATTAAATTAACAGAACCAGTTTTACATAATTAGTGATAAAATCATAAAGATCTTCACAGTGCCAAATTTTAGACTCCTGCAATATGATATAACTTTCTCAACCATGAAACAACAGCTTTTATGAAGCAGCTGAAATGGATGTTTCAAAGCAGTAAATGTTTCAGCAGCATAAGTTTAATTTTCCTGTGTCACTCTTTCCCATTCTGCAATACCTCAGGAGAAATTTCACTCTTTGTAGCCAAGAGAAGGAACACACAGAGAATTGCCACATCACTGAGTGCCAGAACAGTCCTGCCAACTGGCCTGAAGTTAGGACCTTTCCTCAGCCAAACTGTGTATATAATTTAATTTCCTGTTACTATAATCCATAGATGTGTGATCATTTTCTTACAGTGTATTCTCTAACCTGTTCTAAGCAGGGTCCTGGGGGGCACCAGGCACAGCATGGCAGGCTGGACAAGGGCAGGGATTTACCCCCTCTGCTCTGTGCTGGTGTGGCCTCACCGCGAGTCTTGGGAGCCGTGCTGGGTGCCACAGTGCCAGAAGGAGGGAGAGCTGTGGGACAACATCCAGAAGAGTGACACGAAGATGGTGAAGGGCCTTGAGAGGAAGCCATTGTCTGTTCAGCCTGGAGAAGAGGAGACTGAGGGGAGACCTCACTGCAGTCTGCAACTTCCTTGTGAGAGGAGAAGGGGCAGACACTGATCACTGATCTCTGCTGTCTGGTGACAGGGCCAGAGAAAATTACATGAAACTGTGTCAGAGGAAGTTTAGGCAGGATATTTGGAGCAGATTATTTACCCAGAGGGTGACTGGGGACTGGAACAGGCTCCCTGGTCACAGCACCAAACCTTTTGGAGTTCAAAAAGTGTTTGGACAATGCTCTCAGGCAAATGGTGTGACTCTTGGGATGTCCTGTGCAGGGCCAGGAACTGGTGTTCGATGATCCCTCGAGGTCCTTCAGGATAGTCTATGATATTTTGACTGTTGGCTCCAAAAAGAAAGGGCTCTTTAACAAATTCTGCTTTCAGTTCTACCCATGAATGAAACATTTTGATGTTGGGGTTTTCTTTCTCATCTGTGTTTTCCCATTGTAGAGGTTTTGAACAGATGGCTTCGGTTTTATGAAATGTGTGGCAGTGCCTTCCATTAAACTCTGTGAACTAATATTGTGAGCTAATACTGATTATATTTGGCAAATTGTTTACTGTGCTACTTTTATCTGTACAAGGCATCATGTTTCCTTACTTGAGGAAGTTTAGCCTGTGTCTGAAGCTTAAGATGACTTTTTGCATTACTATCACTGGCATGCACTTTTTTTTCCTAGATTTCTTTTGGTGTGTCTTTATGAATCTCAGTTGTTTGTGTTAGTGCCTAAAAGTTTCAAATAAAGATCTTAACTTGCATTATAGGAATGTGCATAACAAAACTGATGGTTGTACCTGCTTTTATTCTGCTACGGCTACCATAGCAGAATCCTTTAAATGTTCCTGCCTACCTTTTTTTTTTTTTCTATGTAAATTAGGAGATGTTCTTTATTCATTTTAGGCAGAGGGTTGAAATCTGTATGGACTGGCCTGTTAAGTGTAAACTTTGTCTCCTAAATTTGCTTTATTAGAAACATTTTGGTATAGTGTATAATGGATTTGCACCTCTTACTTAGATGTTTACTAAATATGGCTTATAATAATGCACTTTATGTAACTTTCTTACAAAGTAAAAATCATGTTTATGAAGGAAAAATGTATCCCATCTTCAAACATGCTCTAATTTTTTCAAATATCTAAGAATAGATTTTGGCAGCTGCTGATCCTCTGAGGGGATCAAAATCACTTTGGGGGCAGTGTGAAGCCCTGTTCACTGTAGCAGCCATTTCATCTGTCCTCTGCCTGTGTTCTGGGGCTGGATGATTGGAGAGCAATTGCTTTTTTGGAGATTGCAGGCTTTGCTGTGTAATTATGTTGACATGCCTGGTATTCTTGTCTTTAACCCTTCCCCATGCAGAAATTACGTCTTTGGGCTAAAGGATGGATGTGGAATTTCCAGACCAAGTTTGCTTAACTGCTACTGTCAGCAGCAGCAACTTATGCATTCGTGCCTGACTTTGAGAATGTTTTCCTTAGGGACTTCTGGAAACTTTTGGAAGCTTGTTCAAGCTATGATACGGTACTCTAAACGAGCTGCCATAAGCTGAAAAATTCCAGGCATTTCTGTGCATGGGTGTGAATCAGCTGTACAGTACAGCTGCAGTAAGACCAGCAGAGGAGGAAAAGCCATGTGCATTTATTTCTGTCCAGGAAATCCCAGACAAGGGTAGTAGCCCAGCATACTCATGCAACATCTCTTTTCCAAAGCAGAAATCGATCCTCCTCAGGATCCCATTCATTTCCCTGATCTGGAATGCCCATGCCAATATCATTGGCACCATGCTTTACTACCTCTGGCTTCTCCAAATTTGAGCCCTGTTCCGGTATGCTCTGTCGCACATGTCAGTCTAACCTTGTGCTCCCTCTGTTCCCACTGCAAAGGGAGCTCTCTCCAAAGCAAAACACAATCCTGCACTCTTCCTTCCCATTCCCACCTAATTTGTGTCTGCCCAGCACATGCCCACTCTGCTCTCCTGCGCTGCTCCTCCCTACCAACATGCAAACAAGGTCCCAGCACAGTTCCTGCCCTGAGTGGTGGCACAGCCCCGTGCCCTGTAGCGCTGCCCATGTCCCAGGGCAGAGCCTCCTCCCGTCTGCCGAGCCACAGGTGTGCATCCCAGGGAGGCTGGTTTGGCCTGGCCGGGTGGCTGCAGGCACCTGGGGCTTGGGGCAGCTTCTCAGAGCAGGAAGTTTTGGTTTGCCAAATAATGATCTGTATCTTGCTGCTCCTGTAGAAGGCTGAGGCTGGGAGGCACTGCATGGCTCTGTGCCCTTGCTGCAGAACACGGGACAGGTAGTGCAAGCACAGGGCACCAGGCACTGGCTTGATGAGATCCTAACATCACATTGTGGTAGATTTTGGTATTCAGCACTAGCTGGGAAAGGACTATGCTAAGCTGTTATTTCAGTTGATAAATTGTTTAAATTGTAGAGAAATAGGTTTCTTTCTTTCTTTCTTTCTGTAGAAAGTGAGGAAAGAACAGTGGGTTTGCTGTATACACTCCATTTTTTTATTCTTGGAACTTTTGTTTCCTTGTGTTTTACAAACAATTTTTGGCAAATACTTATCACAGAACATCACTGTGTCACCATGTCTTGCTCATCACCTGAAGTGATCCATGAAATGATTCCTGTTCAAGGAAAGAGACTTGTAAGAAAATAGTTGAAAATGGACATTTGAAATACACCATGGAAACAGGTGCCAGGTATTTACCTGGAATGAGATTAATTTTGGCAAGTGGGGAAACTCTCAGCAAGGTGATTTTCTGAGGCATGGGTTTGAAGATTGCCAGACCTGCTCTAACCATGACAAGAAGCAAACTTTGCTTCTTCATCTTTAAAAAAAGTCAAAAAGATAAGAGTTCTCAAATGTTTTCTGCCAATAGAATATAATTAAATTAGCAAATAGTAGAATGCAATTTTTACATGGCAAAACTGTTCTTGGTGTGCTCTGCAGTCTGTCACATTCTCACAGAAGTGATGAGTGGCATATTTTTGCCTTATGTTCTGCCACTTCCCAATAGTTTCTTTTCCCATCCCTCAAATAACATTCAGGTCTTTCATTAGCTTCAAATGAAGATAAAAGAGTGAACAAATTTTCTGAAAATAATCTTAGGATGGAGATACACACCTTGATTGAAATATTTCCAAAAACAAGCGCTCCTCATAGTAAAGATCGATGACAAAGGTGGTTTTGTTTGCTTTTTTTTTAATGAAGGTTGTAATATCAGACACATATTTAATATAATTTCTTAAATGAGAAATATATTTTTTCACTAAAGAAAATTATTTTCAAAAGTGTTTCAAAGCGCCAAGGGTCTTGGATCAAGTCTAAAAACAGCCCTAAAATAGAGTTCAAACTCCATATTTAAATTTTAAAATACTAAATTGAGTAACTTCTTTTTATAGAAGATATGATACGTAGAGCTTAAGTTAAACTTTGCCCTCTTTATTGCAGTGAGAGTTCCCCTTACCCTGTCAGTGGTCTAACCATGTTAATATATTAAGCCAAATCTAAAAATACTGGAAAGAGAAGGTAGTTTGGTACACCTTATGGTTTATATGACTTGTTATATTTATTAACTATATATATAGTTTCTAAATAAGTAGAAAAATGTGGAAAGCAAAGCTTAAGCTGACCTAAATTCCTTGGAGATGGCATTCCAGTGAGAAAAAAATACCCTAAAAATCTCTGTCCATAAAGGTAGATATTCATTAAATATGCAGAAGTGGAACATAGTTTACCCATAGGTCTGCTCTCTCAAGTTTCCTGAGACTCTTTGAGTCTGGATTTTCCATGTTGGCACATAAGTTAGCAAAATTGATGTTCTTGTGTGTTTAGGCTTGGTTCCTCTTTGCCTGGGAAGCAGGAGGAGTTATTAATAGCTATTACTACTAAAATGGTTTGTGAGTTCAGTCTGTATCAAATGTGTGACTGTCTTCCTGCTCTACTGCATGAGGGACCAAAGCATAGGCAGGGCTCAGAATCTCCTGCTACAGAGGTTGCCAGATGTTTGTTGTTTGCCAAATTTTAAACAATTACAAAATTTCCACCATATCTTCAGAGAGCAGCTTCCTTCCCTTCCCCCTCAGCCAACTTTCCCTCTCCCCTCCCCTTCCCTTGGCTTTGCTTGTAGCTGTGAGTGCTCACTGTTCCTGTGGATCACAGGCACTGGTTTCTGCTGACTACGAACATTTATTTATGTTCAGGTATTTTGCACTGTTGGGGCTACAAATGCAGGCCAGTGAACAGGAGGTTTTCTAAAAAATTTACCTGAGGCCTTTGAGAAGGGGAGAAATAATTTAGACCTTGAAATATGACTGAAATATATGTGTAACAGCTGAATACAAAGTTCCTGGGTCTTGATAATGAATTGACATATATTTCAAATCGTGATAATTTCAGTGTTCTTAGGAGATGTGTGTTAAGTTTGGCTGTGCTTTTCTCAGAAATTTGTGAAACAATTTCAGATCACTGTGGTCTTCTGGTGATAAACAGCACAAAGGAAGTGGAGATCACACTGTGTAAGGTGCATGACCTTACATGAGGTTTTAAATGCATTAACGTTTTTTCATTAATGAAATCATTTAGTGTTTAATTAGAGCTAATATCCAGGGAAGAGGCTTCTAGTATGTGGTGTTACAGAGCCAGGAGGTGGTTGCATAGTACAAGAATTAATGACTGCTAATTTTGTTAGCAAATTTGAAGTATTTTAATAATACAACAAGTGTTTAGATGCTATCTCTAAATTCAGAACCTACCAAACAGGTATTCAGTCAGACTATTTTTATCCAAGTGTCACTGTTTCTCAAATCAAATATCCATCCAAATACAAGCTTACAAATGGATCTAGAGATGAGGATAGACTCCAATTGTCCAAAACAATGTTCAGATGTTTGAAATAAGAGAAGCTATTTTCATCCATCCACAGTCCTTCTCTTGTCCACGTCTGCTCATATTATTTGACCAGGATCTTGCTTTGTAGCCTTTTCCTTGCTGCTGTCCTTGTATTGTATGGATGCAGTTCCACACAGCTTCTGTGAAGGTGAAGCAGGACTCTGAGAAAAGTCTTTACCTTTGCCCTGAATCACGCTGAAAGCAGCTGGCTTGCTCACTGAAAGGAGTTAGATGACCTATGGAAAAATTGATACACCAACCTTCAATTACAGTCTTTGATCTTCCTGTCCATGCTAAGGACCAAAATAAGATTGTTCTGGCATCCTCTTTGTTTTTATAATCCTTACTTGTTGCTGCTTTGTATAGCGGAGTTTGTAGTTATTATTCAAGTATAGTTCTTGTAATTTAATAGTCATCTGTGATAACCAAAGGCTGTTTTATCTGGGACAACAAATTAAACATTTCCTAGGAAAAGTGGAAGAGTGTGTAAAAATTGCAAGTTACTGCATTGTATTAAATTTTCAGGGTGGGCAGTTATCAGTTATGTTGTTCTGGTTTTGTTAGCCGTGAATTGTAGAGATTTTCAGAAGCATAGCTTTTGTTAAGACCTGAAAGCACCTTGTGGGGAAGTATTGTTATCGTGTTCCACTTCGCATTTAGACTTTTTTGTTCCTATTCTAGCACCCTTGACTGTCAAGTAAGCTGGATTATTCCAGTACATTTCCCTCCCACTAAAGCTTTCTATTTCTTCTAAGGTATTCTATACTCTCAATTTAAGAATTTGGTCTTTTGAGTTGTGAGTTCAAGATTTAAATGTTACATGTATTTTCTCTGGAAGGTACTTCTATGACTTCTAGCATCTGTTTTGAAACAAGCTTTGAAGCATATGGGAGAAATAACTCACTGAGTGTTAGCTATATGGTTTCATAATAGATATGTCCTAAACATTAACTTTGAAACAAAAGCAGACATTATCAACACTATCTGAAAAATACCTACTGGACAACTTGTAGTGTGACCAAAATCCTGAGATTTCGATGTAGCCAATTTACTTTGGCTTCTGGGAGTTGGGCTTGCTTGCAGCTGACACTCTCAGTGTCTCCTCTGTGACCAAGTACTGTACTTTGAGACGTCCCAAGAAGTTTTTTCCTAGAGCTTGACTCTTCTTGGCTGTGTGCTTGGGCAACAGGAAATCCTCTTCTCAAAGATGCCTACAAAATAAGAGATAGTGAGGCGGCAGTGTAAGCTAACCCTTGAAATGTTGAATCTACTTTGATCTTCCCAACAATTATCTTGTGGCACCTATCAGTTGACATGCAGTTGTTCTTTTCCTTCAAGAACATGGATGTATGAGAGCAGTGCTTTCTTAGGCAGAGAAACTCTAAAAGAAATAAACAAAAATAAGAACTTTCTTTGTTTTCCTCTCTTTTGTCCTCTCTTTGGCAGCTATGATAAAAAACCAGAAAACCAGAACAGATAAAAAGACAAGGTATCTGGGGTTCTTAAATAGATGCATTTTTCTGAAGCTATATTAACTAACTACACACATTATTTGGGGGGGTTATAAGTGTTTATATGTTTTGCCTTTCTCTTGGAAGCTAACCAAGAGCTTGAAGTTTTTTCACACTTTGTGTTGTGAAATCAGTATGTGTGTAGTTCCTTAAAGACTACCTAAACAATACTTTTTTGTGTGTTGATTTTAATGTAAATTTTTCATTTTTCAACATTCATAATGCACGTGTGGAGCCTTGTCACTCAGATGAGGGCTTTTGTATTATATCCCCTCACTTTTTAAGATCCAGCTCAGATGCCCATGGGACTTAGTTCTAGCTCAGAGACCCCTGAGTTACTCAGTGATTGTGGCTTTAGAGGTGAAGTATGACATGTAAATAGCAGAGTACCAATAGCTGTGCACAGATGAGAAATTCTTAATTTAACAGTTCCTGTAATTTTGGTGTATATAAAGGTTAAAATAACATGCACATTGGGATTATTATTAATCCAGAGACTGTAAACGTCGTCTCTTAGTAACCTGATGGTAGTAGGGAAGAAGCTCGGAGTAGAGCCACTTCAAAAATACACTGGTTGCCCCAGCTGAACTCATGTTGACATTTAAATAGGGTGTCATGTTCCACAACAGATGAGAAACAATGCTTGGCAAGAACACCATTTCAAGAAGTGTACAGGAAAATGGGTCTACTTTCTCTTTTCCCAGTGGTGGACAAGCTATTTTGGTGCTGGAAACTGTTCCTGTGTGAAGTGTATGGGAAAGAAATAACAAAAGTACGCTGAACCTGGAGAAGGAAAAAAAAAAATTTCATGGAGGGTAGCACAGAACAACCTTAAGTCTGTACTTCTACCTGGGGAAACTAAAGCCTGGTGACATGGCAAACAGCAGCTTTGCAGAAGACTAGTAACTAAAATCTTAAAAAGACTGGACTTTTGGAAAGAACTCGAAGTAGGAACAGTAAAAGTTGTAGCTGGACTAACTTTTGCTTCTGGAGGAGTGCTGGTGATATTCCACAGCCAGCTCATTGGCAGTAGCAGAAATAGCAGGGATTAATCGTTAACTGCTTTGCTGTTTGTCTGA
>VYZP01079115.1:0-10322 GCA_013400635.1 Hypocryptadius cinnamomeus | reverse complement strand
ACCAAACCAAACAAACAAAAACAACAATAAACAAAGAAAAGCAACAAAAGAGCCCCAAGCAAATGCAGAAAAAAACTCAAAGAAGGAAACCAACAAAACTCCCAAAAACTGGATCTGAGCAAGCAGATAATTTTTAACCAAGGATTTTTCTTTTTAATTCTAAAAGATCTGTTCTTATCCTCCAAATAAACATCAAGTATCCTGAGAAGAGCTAGAAAAGATTAATAAATATCACTAACTGGATAGAAACTACTGGAATGCAACTTCTGTGTCCACTAAAGCATCAGAGATGGAAGTGATACACGTAGTTGTTTCTGCAAGCACTGCAGAGCATTTACTGATTCCCAGTAAATCTGCTTGTATTGTCTGTTTTCTTGCCATGGTCAACAAACAAGAATTTAAAGATTTCATACAGTACACATGTATTATTAAATCAAAATTAAATTTAGGCATGTTCTTTCTAGATGTCTTGGTTAAGACTGAATGGAAAAATGAACATAAGACATTAAAAATCAGCAGTCCAAATAACACCTTCACTTGAAAAGTTTGTGATGATTTTAGTAATTAATCCTTCCTATAATCAATGCTTTTTAAATTGTTTAATAACTATTGTTAATAAAACATTATTAGTTTTGACTGGATGGTATATAGACTAGAGAGCACACTGAAATTCAGAAATTTTTAGTATTTAGAATCTAGTCTCAGTGTCATTTAAGTATACTCTCTGTAAAGACAGAAAACAAGTATCCTTTTCTTAGCTTCATGATGCAATCCATTTATAATAAGAAAAAGAAATGGCAAAAAGAAATGTATTTAAAAGGTCAAAAATCTATAAACAAGTTCCTTGCTTGGAATGAAGACCATTATCTGTAGAGACAAATAATCATTGTGCATACATTTGTGTGTGATAGTGTTATTCAATGCATTGGATACTGTTAGGCAGAAAACAATTTCTGCTCCTATAATTTTTTCAAATAAATTTCCTCTCTCTATTGTAATTTTATAACTTAAATTTGCTGGGGCTTAAAATTATTGGGGTTTGCATTATTTGAACTTTTTTTTTCTGAAATACTAGATCTAAGAATCTAAAGAACTGGAAAAGGCTGAAGGGTTTCCATCAGATTTTTTTTTTTTGTTTTTTTTTTTCACTCTTAGAAATATTCCTTGCATTCACAGGGATGAATCTGCACAAATTTCTTTTTTTGCTTGTACTGAGTTTGGACATATCATTTGCATTTATTTGCATATTCTCTCTATATACTTGCAAGAAGAATTATATTCTTTCTACACACTTCCATTGAGAAATATGCTCTCATTTCACTTCCCAATAAAGGAAAAAAAGGGAAGAAACTACATAGGTTCATCATTCTACTCCACATATCTGCACAAATTCCCCTGTCTCCTTTGAAGAACAGCAAATATGAATATACATATGTTATCCTTCTTCTTCAATAGCTCACTGGTACAAGTATTCAAAGAGCATGTGTGACAACAGAATTTATTGTTTCTGAGAAGATTCAAGCTGGTTTTGGGAGGGTGGGAGAATATGTTTGTCTGTAATGATTAAACTATTCAACAGAGAGAGGTGAAGTCTTTGCAATAAGTATTTCCTGGACTTCTCCAACTTAGGTCCTTCCCAAAGATTGTAGCCCTTCATGAACTGTTTAAGCATGGTTCTTTCAACAGGATACAAACCCTTGGGAATAGATGTTCTTGTGTGGGTTCCCCATGGGTCACAGGTCCAGATCCTGCATGGAGTCTTCTCCTCAGGCAGCAGCTTCCTTCAGGGCGTGCCTACCTGGTCCAGCATAGAGCTCCCCATGGGCTGCAGCAGAGATATCTGCTCCAGTCTGGTAGATAAAAAAGAAAACCACCTTGCACTGGGACTTGTTGAGCTTCATGAGGTTCTCATGGGCCCAGTTCTCAAGCTTGTTCATATGAACTGCACTGCTCAACTTCATGTCATCTGCACACCTGTTCACAGAATTCACAGAATGACTAGTTTGGAAGAGACCTTAAAGATCATCAAGTCCAACCCACGTCCTAACACCCAACAAAACCATGGCATTGAGTGCCACATCCAGTCTTTTCTTAAACACATTGTGTTGATGATGTCCTCAGACCACCTACCCTTGCCTTACCTGGCTGTGCATTTATTTCTTACTCCTCAGTTTGAGGAGGAGATTCTTTCTCAGTCATGCCAGTTTCCAACCTGTCTTACTTGATTTCTTACACACCAGCATATAAAGCTCTTAAACTCTAAGAAAAGTGGCCTTACATAGTTGCCAGCTTTGGCCAGCCCCTCTCTCCCTAAAGACAGTCACCCAGGGGTTCTCATTCACTTACTCTTAAACAGATGGAAGTTCATTCTTACAAAATTCTTGACTTTGCCTCTCTCCGGGCTCACCAAGCTCACTTCTAATGTCATAATACACAGAAACTTGTTAGTCATTCCCACATTTATTTTTCATCCTATATATTTTATATGAAACAAAATAAGAAATTATAAGTCTTATATTTGTTTCTTAGAAAAACAAGTGCAGACAGCTACCAAGAAGATTTTCTGTTTCTGATCCTGAGCTCTCAGACAACATTTGCCTCTAGTTGTATCATTGAAGGCTAAGAGCCATAAAGGTATAGGACTTGCAACACATCTCTGCCCTCAGTGTTTCCTGATAGATAAGTACAGGTAGATCTTGCAGGAGGTTAACTTTTTTGAGAGAAGTGTTCAATATTTTTTTAAGTACTCATCTTTGCTCAAAGAGTGTACAGGGAGAATACTTTATGATTTGGGGAAACAGAGCAAGAGCTCAGCAAAAAGATAAAGACTAAGTGTATAAATTTTGACAATTTTTTTTTCTCATGAGTCACTCTCTAGCTCTCATCAAGTAAGTGTTAACTGCATAATACAATAAAACTTCTAAATTTTGACATATTAAAGAATTTGATATGATAGCAAATTAACATCCTGAAAGTATACTGTTAGATGCAAAAAACACACTGCAGAAATTCATGCTAATATTAAAGTAAATATTATTTTCCTAGTCATATTCTTTCTAAAATTATGGACAGCTGAGAAACTTAGAATATCACTTTTTTTCACCTCCTTATGGATAGAAGCCGATTAAGATATATATACATATATATGTATTTCCTCATTTCCTCCCTGTGCAACTTCTGTAATCATGCACTGCATTCTTGCGATGACTAGGCTGAAATATTTTATCTTTCATTGATTATATGGCTTGCATTATTCAGAAATTAATAGCCTTAGTTTTCAAAGAGAGAAGTAAGATTCTGAATGCTGCCTCTGCTTAGATGAACAGTTTTACTTTAGGGACAGTACAGCAGTCCTGAAGCAGGCTTCTTTCATATCAGAAATTGATTCTCTAAAGATTAATCTCTTTTTTCCTGAGATTCCTTGGGCATAGCAATTATACAGGAACCAATTGAATGATTTAGAACTGTAGAAAAAGCAAATTAATCACATAGATTATATTTTAGAATTCACACATAAAATAAAAATCATTTAATTGCCAAAATTGAGCCAATGTGAATTCTTTAGTACTCCACATTTGTGGGTTATAAACTTACCCTTTGGTCTTAATAAAACCTATTTTGAGAAGAATGGTAGCAATTAGGAGGTCAGTCTACATGACTCACTGGATGATTTTGAAGTTAATAATCACATATTTGTGCAAATGGATTGGCTGATGAAAATATACAATAAAAACATATGAAAAATAATTATAATTGTTGTTATGGAATTTATTAAGCTAAAATAATTTCAACTTAATTATATTCTTATCCCATTCAATTTATGTCTATGGTTTTGAAGTAATTGGGATATTTGTTCTGGTTTTTTTGTACTTGCTACAGTCCCTGGCAAAGTAATGGGATAAATCCTCTTATAAACTATTGCCAAATGAAGTGAGGGTTTGGGAAAAGCCAGCACAGATTTATCAAAGGCAAATCCTTCCTGACTAACCTGATCACCTTCCACGACTAAGTAGCATTTTTCTGTCCACATCAGAAGTATGGTAGATTTTGTTTAACCAGGCTTTCAGCAAATTATCCTACACCATTTTCCTCAGCTTGCTGCCTCCTAGACACACTGGCAAGATAAAAATTGAATATATATAGCCAAAGTGGTTGAGTACAGACCTGAAAGCTGAAAATTGGAGTATGGACCTTTTGACCTAAAAGGGCTTTAGTTAGTGGTCAGAAGTTTTTTTGACAGCTGATTTTGAAGGATCGTTACTAGATATGATTTTACATCTTCATTGACATCACCACCTTGATGGTGGGTCAGGACAGAGACTGAGAACTTCATCTCTGCTCTGGAAAAGAGAAGGCTCAGCAGAGATTTTATCAGTGTGTTTAAAAACTGGATGAGAGGGAATGAAAAAGGAGACAGGCTCTTCTCAGTAGTGTTCACTACTAGGGCAAGAACTGATAGAGAACTGAAAAATTAATTCCATCTGAACATGAGAGAATACTTCTTTTTGTTGTGAAAGTGGTCAAACTTTCAAAGTAGTCACAACTCAACTGGTTGCACAGATAGGCTGTAGAACCTCCATCTGTGCAAAGATGGGCACCGTCCTAGCCAACATGCTTCAGCTGACTCTGTCTTAGAAGTAGGATTAGACTGGATGATTTTCTTGCCAATGTTTCGTGTTGCTGAAAAACGCTTGCAGTGTCAAGCTGTTTTTTTCTCACACAATGAGGAGTCTGGGGGTGGGTAAAAAGGTGTGAGGGGTACTGCTAGGTCACCTGACATAAGTTTACCAAAGAAATACTCCATATCATATGATGTCGTGCTCGGCAATAAAAGTTCAAGGAAAGGAGGAGAAGACAGGAACATGAGTGTTTATGGCACTTGCCTGTCTAAGAAGCTATAACACATGCTCATAACATGCTTTCTAAGGAGTCAGTAAACATCTGCCTGTCAATCGGATGCACTGAATAAATTATTTTCTTTTTTTGTCTGTTATTTGTCTGTGTGTGCACCTTTTGCTTCTCCTGTGAAATTACTGTTAACATAATATATAAGTCTTTTCGTGTTCTTTCAGTTATCTCCCTCTCTTATGGGGGAGAGGACTGAGTGAGCAGCTGTGTGTCCACAGGGTCCACCCAAAGCCCACCTCTTGGCACCTAGTGGAGCTGTTGAGGGACTCCAGATAATGATAGCCTTGATTGGACTGTGCTAGATTACATTTATAATTGCAGTTCTTCAGTGTTTTATTGGTAGGGTGTCCTAGGTTGAGCAGGAAGTGAGGGGNTTAGGGGGAAGCAATGCCTTGGAGCCAAGAGAGTGCAGTGATGTTATGTGAAGCAGTGCTGTGAACAGAGACGGCTGAGGAGGGTGTGGTGGTGCCCTCTGTCTCCAGTGAAGAGGAAGATCTCTGTTCACGAGGCCCCTCGGCCCCAGGGGGTGAATTTGGGGGGGACTGGTGTCCTGAAAGTGAGAGACTGTTGCTTTTTTTGGAACTGGGCAAAGCATCCTTAAAAAGGGAACCCTAGAAGCAGTTCTGGTTCATGGACAGTGGTGAGAGCACTGGACATGGAAGGAAGAGGTCATGAGGGCAGATGTTCTCTGGGCGGTGCCACAAGTGACATGGGAACACAAGAGGTTTCAGTTGTGTTTCCGGGGGAAGCCTATGGTACAAGAGGGACTCCTCTCTCCTTGATGAACTGAAAGTTGATTACCTGAGGGGTGGTGATGGACTGAGAGTTGATTACCTGAGGGGTGGTGATGGACTGAAAGTTGATTACCTGAGGGGTGGTGACGGACTGTGAGTTGATTACCTGAGGGGTAGTGATGGACTGAAAGTTGATTATCTGAGAGGGGGGAGGAGGAGGAAGGTATTTGGAAGGTTTTCATTCTGAAGTTTTTTTTCTCTATATATTGTAGTTAATAAAGTTTCTTTTTTTCCTCTTTATTCTTAAGCTGGAGCCTGCTTTGCTCTATTCCTGGTCACATCTCACAGCTGCCACTGGGGAGAGTGTATTTTCATGGGGGCACTGGCATTGTGCCAGCGTCAAACCAGGACATAGGGTTCTTAGATTAGTCACATGCTTGCTTGTTTTACCACGTATTGGAAACTAGGGCTTTTTACTGTCTGCTTTCAATTGTACAAACAGCAATAGTACTACTTCTGTTGGAAATGTTCTATTATATTTTAGGTGGTCTCTATCTGCCAGTTCAGACAGGTACAGGTTTCCTCTAAATCCAATGTCTAATTTTTCAGACTCAAAAAATATCTCTCATATCACATCTCAAATAGGATAAAACAGCTTCACGTGGACAGATGAAAACATAAAGGCTGGATTTAATTTGTATTTATTATACATTTTATTAAAATGTTCAAGTTTATAATATTTCTCATGAAACTTATATTAAAATATCCCCAGTCATGCTTTTGTATTTCAGTTAAATGTTATGTCCTCGATTCGCTTAATCTATTTTCTTCTAGCTAAAAGTTAAGTGTTCAGGATAAACTAGTCATCTAAGCTCTTTTCATGATCCATGAATGGAAATAGGCATTTCCAGAGGCTATTCATCTCCTTTTAAGATTGATATCATATACATAAGTAAGTTGCCCTACGGATGAAACTATTTCTGTCCATGAATGATAAAACAAACCTAGCAGACTACGTGCATTGATGATCTTGTTTGTAGATGCTGGAATGCAGGCAAGATAAATCACCACACATCTTGCACCTACCCACTCAACTTTTCTTTCCTCCAGTATGCCATTAGTAGTTTAAGCATACTTTGATTCATCTGCCTATTACAAATGTTGAGCTGACTTGAAACTTGTAAAAAGGAAAATTATACATTTGTTTAAATTTGGGAAAACTTCCTTTAAAATTATTTTAACTAATAAAAGCAACTGAACAACAAGATAGTAATAACAATAACAACAACAACAAAACCAGGGGAAAAAACAGACAAAAACACCACCACCGTCTCCACCATTGGTGTTTTCTAGAGGGAAGAATTTATTTTGCATCATAAATTTTAGCAGCTGCCAGTGAACCACAGAAATAATAGACAGCTCTTAGCTGTAATATTGTGCAGGGGAAAAAGCAGAATAATTACTCCACCCACTACTGATGGTTCTTAATCATGCACAGTCATGAGAATCTCTAGTATCTAGTTGGTAGATAAAGTACATGACAGAAGTAAGTCTGAAATAAATCAAAATGGCTTTCAATATTAAAAAAAACCAAAAACAAAAACCTAACAGTAATGCTTCAATACAGCAAATTATAAAAACATGGTTTTCTATTTGAGGTTGGTTATAGCTGAGAAACAGTAGAGACACAAGTTATATATTTGCTTCAGAAGAATTAAAGAATACAAAAAATATTAAAATAGTAAATTAAATGAGCCAGATAATTTCTGCTTGATACATTTCCTTAAATTATTAGAAACTGAAGAGTGGGCTCTATGTCATAGCTTATGGTGGAGACATTTGCCCTTGACTTCGAAAGATTTATAAATAAAGAATGATAACTAGGATTTTAGCTACCTGAAAATAAGTTATTTTTCTTAACTTCATCTAAGTTAAGAATTCCTACCAAAGGATTGATCTTTTTTCAAAATTTTCTGACTGTAAATATCACTTGAGATATAGTTGTATCTTTCCAGTGTTCAAAGAAGACAGCTTAAAGAAAACTTAATTAAATACATTCCACCTGAAGCACTCATAAAAAACACATAAGAAAACAAAATAAAAGCAAAATCAAAAAAAAAGAAAAAGAAATAAGGAAATTAAGATGGAGCTGTTTTTGTAACACGCATACCATTTTCTACTATCTATAACAATATTAAATTTTGATGCCTTAGTTTATAGTGATAAACAATGGAGGAAAAAGCAAGAGGTGGTGACTGATCCATTTGTGTCTTAAAATGAGTGGCATAAATACTAATAAGATATAATTCAGAGATGTACTAGTCAATTATTATCCATGTTTTTGTTGGTCTCGATGAAGCCTTACGGAAGCAGCAGTAATGGAAATAGCCTCCTGAGAATGAGTGTTATTTTTGCTGGAGAGTCCTATTGTGAGTGACATTGTAATGACTTGGCCTTACTGTTATGCCTACATGAAAATCTAAAAATTGTAGTAATTTTACAGCAAATTATTTGTATAAAAGTTCTCTAACAGACTAGCACTTACTTCAATAAAATGTTCTTCCCCATCCATTGGAGTTTAACATTTAAATGCTGTGTTTTGTAATATATTTATGTACTTTATCAAACCTCTAGTTTGCCAATTTAATGTTTATATTTTGTATGTACTAAAGAGGTGTCTGCTGTTTTTAGTATTATATAGCAACTTGTGATTAGACTTACTTGCACCTCAAAAAAGTGAGATTATTTCTAATGGTGTGATTTAATTAGAAGAATTGGACCTTTTGCCTTAATTCACATTAACTTTTTGCAAAGAGAGGGAGTTATGCAGAGTTGGACTTGGTGTGGTTAATAGCACTTTCTGATTTGCTCAATTGCTTTTATTATGAACTCTAAACTCTTGTCAATAGTTTAATTGAAGCAAACATCTTTAATGCAATTTTATTTCTTCCAGTACCTTCAGAAATGTGTTCTCTCCAGTGGTCTTGCATGCATTCCAGCAGGGAAAAAATTGAAAAAAAAAAAAGAAAAGAAAAGTGAGAAAAGTGTTGGCAGTTTAAAGGGATGGGAACTTAACTAATCTGAAAAATATTGGATGATGAGGATGCCATTATGGAGAGTCGGTGAAGGATGAGGGCCATGAATCAATCTGATAAATTGATTGGCCCTTAAAAAGACAAGTAAATCCAAACTGGTTAGGTAATGTTCATAATAACAAAAAATATTACATTGAGGCTGGCCCTGAACATCATTCTATAAAACTGATCCTGATTCTTTTAAACCAAGTATCATCAGGAAACACATAAATTAAATTACAGATTAAAATTAACCCCTCAAAAAACCAAGCAAAAAAACCCACCAACCCTCCCCCAACCCCACCCAAACAAACAAAACCAACCAAACAACAAACCAAAAAACTCACAACTCAAAAAACAAGAAAAGCAACACACATCTTTCACCTGTGTTTCATGTACAATGAAGTCATAAATCAGGCCAATAAAATGAAAAGTTAATTGAAGATGGCTTAGAAAATAAGCCTATATCTAGGCCTTTTGAATCACAGAGGTAACAAGGCTACAAAACATGAGGGAGCTGTACACAGTAGCCAAGCAAATGCTGCTGACTAGATGAAAAATTGAATGCTCTCCAGTGCACCTGCATACAAGGTATAAAAGCACATTTTTATTAATCCAAGGTAAAAGATTTAAAAATTTCCATAGTTAACAGTTAATGTTGCCTGGTATAAAGAAAGTAATCGAAATTTTCCTCTTTTCTGGGTTTTTCTGGATTGGCTATGGAATTTTCTGACAGAGTCCATTCTCTTTAGTCTCCCTTGTCTGTACTTCCCTGTGAAGGAAGTTAAATGAAGAAGAATTCTCCATTATTCTTTTTTCTGCCTTTGTTTGTTTTTTCCCCATCCAAAAATGTTAATATAATGATAGAATCATTGATAATTACTAACAATTGTAAGGTACAAGGAGCTTTTTTTTTCTCTACACTATCCATCGTGACTGCTGCAGTTTTTAACATCAGTTGGGCTTGGATAAAATTCAAGAGCTCTACTGTAAAAAGTTGCAACAAACTATTACTCCCCATTTCTCCCCAGAAAACTGAAATTAAGTCAATTGAGCTATTTGAATATACAATTAATACAGAGGAAAAAATACGGGGGAGGAAAAAATTATAGGCTTGATTTAATTACATAACCTGAGAACACAGGGGCTTTGTGCTGTTTGCATCTCACGGATGTTCAAGAGTTCTCTATGGGGAAGTTGCTACAGTATAGGAGGTTTGCAAGGGACCCATGTCCTACCTGGAGTGTCAGTGGGTTGCTAGGCTACAAAATCTTTGATGTTTGAAAAGGTATATAGCCTGCTGAATAGGAGTGCATTTGATAATAAGTCACTTAAGTCTAGATACCTATATGAAGGTTCTGACTGTCAGTTAGATGTCTTAATTTCCATTATAGAGAATGGACATGAGATTGCATTTTGTCTTAGGCTANATACCTATATGAAGGTTCTGACTGTCAGTTAGATGTCTTAATTTCCATTATAGAGAATGGACATGAGATTGCATTTTGTCTTAGGCTAAAACAGACATTTTATGTCATTTGAGACACCACAGAATAACCCAGGTGGCATACAGCTATCTATCTAGTACATGAAAGTACATGAAAAT
>VYZP01079113.1:309-21731 GCA_013400635.1 Hypocryptadius cinnamomeus | reverse complement strand
ACTGTCCATAAAACTGGAAACCCTCAGTGGCATATGAAATTTGCCTTCATTGTATTGTTGATGTGGGCTTTTAGTGCTGAAACTAGTAATTCAGAGTTCACAGTGTTAATTAAAAATATATAAATACAAAACCCCAACAATTTTAAGGACACAGTAGAGAGCAGGAATTGCTTAGAGCAAACTGAGGTTTTCAAACATTATTAGTAGTAGTAGTCGTAGTACTATTTTGTCATCTCAATTAATGTCCTTAATAATATCAACTTGCAAAAAAAAAAATCTCTGAATGTGAATTTTTTATTTCTGCTTAGAATAATGATGAAGCACAAAATCATCTGGCAAGAATTCTTGTTGGTCTGGAAATGTATTCATGTAATGGCTTGGGTCTCACGGATTTCACTGTTCCTAGCTTATCTCAGGTATTTAATGTTTATTTTATAAGCTCTTGAGTTTTAAGAAATTGTGTACTATGAATTTGGTTTCAAATTCAATTTTAAATGGAGTTTATATTATTTTTGAAACTTTTATTGTACCATTATTTTCTTTAACCGAGAGATTAAATATTTATGACAGGAAGGAGATTTTTGTGACAGAATAATTTTATTTATCCAAAGACCAGATACCATTAGAATAGAAATATTTGGTTTATGCTTATGTTGCTGTATCAGATGGTTTCAGTAACCATCAGATGAGCGTAATGGGTTCAGGTGAATTCTGTACAGAACCATACTTCTAACCTTTCATTTTTCTTCTGGAGAAAACTTAATAGAAGCTTAAAGTTGCTTAGGTTAGAAAAGCCCTCCAAGATCACAGAGTCCAGCTGTTCCCCCAGCACTGCCAAGGCCACCAAGCGCCACATCCACATGACTTTGAAATTTATCCAGGGATGGGGACTCCCTTTCAGTGAAGGAATTTTTCCCAATATCCAACCTAAACCTCCTCTGGTGTGACTTGAGGCTGTTTCTTCTTGTCCTGTCATTTGTTACCTGGGAAAAGACACTGACCCCTCCCTGGCTCCAGCCTCATTGCAGGTAGTTATAGGGGGGTTTGGGTTTGTATTAGAAGCATTCAACATTTCAACAGAAAACTTCACATTATAGTGAATTTACTTTTGACAGTTGCAAGGTAGAGCACAACTATACTTGGTTACTATTGATTGACTGTGTGAAATAAAACTAGCAGGTTGCCAGGACAACCACAAACTATTACTGACAACTAGGAACTGGGTCCTTATGAATATATAGGTATCTAATTCTAGTTGGTGTACAGATTTATGCCAAATATTATGAGTTAACTTTAGCTATCACTTCACTGGCATAGTTTTGTATAGCACTGTTGTAGTATCTTCATTTGGACCAATTAATTAACAATTACCACTATCGTAAAAAGGTGGACCTTTGACATGACAGAAATGAAATTAAAACATTTAGATCCTATAATGAAACTATATATGAAACTACCTGTAACTATCTATATCTATATGTATGTTTATATGTATGTTTAGGTTGGAAAAGACCTCTAAGATTACGGAGCCCAAGCTCTCCCAAGCTGCCACATATATAACAGCATACACAGGAACTGCTTATTACAATTGCTGGTTGTTGCAAAACTGCTTCTATGTCCCATTCTTAGTTTTGGCTTAACTAAAATGGGCTCTGAGTTTTGAAAGCCTTATTCCACTGGTTTCTGAAAGATGTCTGAGGACATAGGACGAGTCCTGGCAGACTCTTCTGGCTAAAAGGCATGCACAATTATACCTGGATTTGCACACACTATGTTAATACTACACAGTGAACAAGGCCTCTCTGTTGTACAGTTTGATTGTACTTGCAGCTCTTTCATTTTCTAGGTGGCTTTATCATATACTTGTTCCATGCCCAGGTAGGTTGTAAAAAAAAGCCTATAAAAACCTTTAATTTAAACCTTTTTTTTAAATCCTAGTTACTGGATTTGTCTTTAGAATGCAGTTGGTCAGATTCCTTAGTGGAATTGCAGACACTGACACGACTTACATATTTTGCATATGTATCACAAGACTATGAAAGAGTGATGACTTGTTCCAAAAAGATCTTGGAATCAAATGAGAATTTTGTCCTCAATAGAAATATTAAAAAATATGGCGTGTAAGTACATAGAATTTTGTATGATATGGTAATGTACTTGAACTGAATTTTGAAAAAAGTAAAGAGGGTAAATGTGTCTGGTCACATAATCAAAAATGGAAGAATCTTTTTTCCAAAGAAATTGTGCAGCTGCAGATGAAAATGAAAGTAAAAGGCAGTGGGAGATGCAGATTTTGGCTCTGGACCCCGTTCAGATAGATGAAGCTTGCTATCCAAGGGAGTCAGAAGCTTGTACATCTCTGTGTTTGGGTGTCTTCCTGGGAGCACTGCTGCTCTGAAATTATCTCTGGCAATCATAGTATTTTGAGTCTTTTATAATCTCTAAGCAGAAAATAGCTGATTCTACTTCTTTTGATGAAGCAAATTGCATTCAGTGCTCATCTGGCTCTAATACACTGAAGGGCTAGGTAGCTCATGGACCAAGTTGAAGCTGGGGGTGATGAAAGATATGAGCAGTTCTTGTATTCCAGGCTCTGCTGTCCGGTAGTCTGACAGCATTAAATTGCCACCTATGCATATGAGTGCAATAGGAATGTAACTAATTCCTTTAAAAGCCCAGTCTCTTACTTAGCTGATATTTTGAAACTTGGCTTTAAAAAAACCCCAAACCAAAAAGCATATATAAATGGATCTATTGGTGGAGTCCTTTATTATAAAACAGTTGATACCCTTTGAGCTCTCTATTTTTAAAAATAATTTCCTCCAAAAGCAGAATTTTATTTTATCCAAAGAGGAAAGAATCAACTCCATTTAATAGCAGTTTTTCTGAATGTAGGAAGTTTGAAATAAACATGTGAAAGATTTCAGATACAATATAGTGTTCATTTTCTTTTTTCTCTGCAAAATAATTGAACTTATAAAAACAGTATTCTGTTCCTTGAAACTCGTAGTTGTGTTCTACTTAGGTTCAAAGACACATAAAACCAAGTAAGTTATCTTAATATTATATAGATCGTTTCAGAACTTCACAGAAATTCAGAGACTACTTGCTGCACGTGTAGCAATCTGCAAACTAATGAAAGATAAAATGTTTGATTGTGCGGTCATGAATTGTCAGTGCTATTTGCAGAGAACGGAGGACAGTTTCCACGGCAAAGCGCAGAGTTGTGGTCGGGGCGGTTTGAGCGGAGTTTTACCGGGTTGGCTCCTGCTGTGGGCAGCGGCGCCCTCTCGTGGCCACAGCCGCGCCTGCACGCGGCCCTCCCGGGGCGAGCCCCGCGCGGCTGCGGGGGCGGCGCTCGGTGACACACACTGAAAACTCCTGCAAATAGTATTTATTCTTTTCTTACTGAGTTGCTATTAATCAATGTTATTAACCAATGGTATCAGTTTATTTGTGTATTAATTTTTAACTGATTAACTCTGGAACTGAAATCTGCATAATTTTCTTCTACATGTAGTGGAGTGGGATCCCTATCGATTTCTCCAGAGCCCTGGGCATATTTTACCAGACACAAGCATGACAAGTCCCAAAATAAAGTATCAAAAATTGTCTCATTTTCCTAATTTCTGTTTTTAATTACTTGGTGTGTAAGTTCTACTTAGACCTAATATTTTTTTTAAATATACAGTAGTGAAAAATAGGGAGAAAATTACAAATCTATGTTATTTCCTTGCTGAATATAGGTATAGTTTTTAAAAATCTGATTTCACAGTTATTTTCCGTAGAGGTGTATTTTAGCCTACCTTTTCGCAAAATACTCCATTTTTGAAATGTTTTCTAATTTTAAAAGAAAACTCAATAAAAGGATTTGTAACTTCCTAAGCAAGGGACATCTATATAGAAGCAACTTCAGTGCATCATTATAAGGAATTGGTATGATCTTAGCCTCTAAGACTTAGCACTTCTTGAAATATTTCGCCTTTATGCAGGCTTGGTAACAGGGTGAGACAAGAAATGTTAAGCATTGCAACCTGTATACAAGGAAAGATCATAATGGAGAATTTGTCTGGAAGAAAACATCTGCGTGTAGCAGCATCAAAAACCTTTGTTCAGAGTGCCAGGTATGTTTTATGTTGAGAGAAAACGAACATAAAACAGATCTAAAATTTAATTACAGTTTTGGGGATCATCATATTTTCTCCCAAGACTGATAAAAATCAACATAATTGTGAGTTGAAATCTTTAACAAAGGATTTGACAGATTTTTGCATTTCAGTAAATTTATCAACTACTTTCCAAATAGCTGACTTTGTAGTGTCAGAGAATCATACCATCCTTAGAAGGCATCTAGTTCAGACTCCTGCTCAAAGCAAGGCCAGTCCAGGGCTTTATCCAGTCTGGCTGTGAAAACCTCAAGGAATGGAGACATGCAGCTTCTGTGAATAACCTGCTCCACTGCGTGGTTGTACCCATGGGGGGACATTTCTGAACCTTTCTCATTTTAACTTATTCCTGTTCTTGCTTGTCCTGCCATGCACTGGGAAGAGCCTGACTGTTGCTTCTCAATAACTTTATTAGGTTATTGAGAAACTTCTCCTTGTTAGGGCTCCCAAAGCCACCTCTTCAACTAGCCCTCTTCTCAAGGCAAGTGCAGTCCAGTCCCTGGATCATCTCAGTGGCCCTTCACTGAGCTCCTTGTGGTTTCTTCATGTCTGGCATGTATTGGCTGGCCTGGAACTGGATATAGCAGTCTAAATGTGATCTAAAGAGTGCTGTCTAGAGGGTGATCATATTGACAGTTTCAAAAAACTGCTTTTTTAAAAACAGTAGCACTATTCAATTGGTGATTACATTACATCAATCTATAACTTTTCACTAAAACGCCAAGCTTTATTCTCACTCAGATGAGTACTGTGTTGTGTCACAATCTGGAGGATTATTAACTTTTATTAATTCAAAGTATCATTTGCAGAAATATGCTCAAAGCAATTTGAATGCAGCTAGTGGTATTTGGGGCATATTCTTGTGTTACAGTGGTACTGTACTAAGCAAAATCCACAGTACAGTAATAATTATTGTGTTTTATTTTTTAATGGTTTTTTAGAATGAGAAATTAATGTAATAGGAAGCCAAAAAAAGTATATTATTCCAATGAGAACATCTTGAGGAGGTTTCTGCTATTGTTTAAATGAATGCTTTTGAGCTAAGATGATGCAGAAATACAGTAAAATTGATTATTATCATTAATATGTTATTTATTCCTAGTTCTGCTGAGTGTGTGAAATTGTTTAGTATATAAAAATGGAAAATAGCTTTTCTATGGAGCCCTTATGCTAAGTCCTCATCGCTGAGGTGATCCATAGATCAGCTAAACCCAAATGTTCCTAAAAGTAAAATTCTTTGTTCTAGCTAAAGTGTGGCTCTTTTTCTTTATAAAGTTCTACTTCCCTTTCTTCAGGCATGCAGGTGAAGCTGGAAATTATCCCCTTGTAATGTTTGCAGCTAGACACTTTTGGAATGCATGTTTACCTTTGCTAGGCTCATCACATGACAGAGAACAGTTTAAAGAACCTACTAAAATAATTCTTAAGAATATAATTAAAGCAGAATCTAAAAACAAACAGGTAAGAATTTCTAATAGGTATTGCTTGTTTTTAGTGATTGGTGCTGATGGCAAAGAAACTTCAAGATACCTTTCCTAAGAGGCAAAAGTGACTTTTTTGTCATAAACACATTTCTGGTTTCTTACCTGCAGTCACATACTCTTGTATTCCATTTGGTGATTCTTTTGGTTTTGGGCAATTGCCAAACTCACAACAGTTTTCTGCAAAGTAATTTGCTGTCTGATTTTCGCTGTAGTGTTTCACTTCATGAAGCTTATGAAAAAAATTTTTAGAAGATATTCAAAATCCAGGAAAAAAAACCACTTCTGGCAAGTATGATAATAGATTTGGAAAATATGATAATAGATCCTAAAACACTAACTCAGAAAAAAAAAATTACTGAATTAAGGTTTCTCCCACCTACAGACTCAAATTTCTTCTACCTGCAAAAGGAAAGTTTTACTTTGCATATCTTCAGGTTTTTAACAGACTGTTTAGGACTTTGGCAGTAGGAAGGAGTCAAAATTTAGACTATGCTGGGAATTTTTGATAAAACTAAATACTTGTTGATTATGAACAGCATGTGTATTCCAAAGAAGTCATCCTCTTGAAACAGTATGCAGGTGATGTGTGTCATATAACACATCTCACCAGGTAGAATTTCTTCCGCACACTGAAACTTCCATGCACATTTACAATTTTTCTTACTTCAAAACTCCATGGAGCTTATCCATTTCTCTTTCTAGATTTGATTTACATGTCAATGGAGCTGCTGTGAGTTTTCCTGTACTTTTCCATGGGCACAATTGTTGATGACTTTTGCATCCAAGCTTAGTGGTACAAATATGAGTCTGCATCTCAGATCATCCAGTGAGATAATAGAAAGAATAGAAACCTTTATTTTGATTTCTCATCAAGCCATGCATAAATCACAAATAATCAGTGATGGTGACTGGCCTGCTTATTCTGGGTGTGTAGGAACTGATTGGTACAATGTGTACTTGGAAGCAGTGATAATAGTGAGTTTAATGGAACTTCGACATGTATAGATACATAACAGTAATTGCCTATAGACACAGTCCTAAAGTTTGTTCTTTGTAGAGATACATTTAAAACCAGTAAAAAGGGATACTTCATTATGTGTACAGTTAACTCTCCACCACAGCATAATTTCAGAGTGAATCCTTAAGAAGTGGTATTAAAAAGTAATTATATGTAGATAATGAAAATTTACAATTACAGGTAGCATAGGTATTTTTATGTTTGCAAATGTTAGTAATTTTTATGAGTTAGAAGTGAGTAACTTCTGATAGCAGTTAGGGAAAAAAACTTCTGTCAACAGAATGCTCTATATTTGATTATTTCTGGAGTTACTGAGTTTTTAAAATACATATACACTGTAGTAACATTGTGAGAGGCAGGAACTGATCTCCAGTGATCCTTGACCAGGATAACTAGTCAACTTTTAAATGCAGTCACATCTGGAGAAGGATCTACCAGCAGGTGTCCAGATTTTCATCTACCAGTACTCCCAAATCCTTCACCACAGGACTGCTCTTGTTTCCTCCCCCGGGCTGCACTGATGCTGGGGTTTGCTCTGACTCAGGTGGAGGACCCTGCACTTGATCTTGTTGAACTTCTAAAGGTTGCCTTGGGCCCACTCATTGAGCTTGCCAATCCCACTAGGTGACATCCCTTCCCTCTCATCAGCCACCCACACTGCTCACCTCCGTGTCATCAGCAGATTTGTGGGGTGCACTCAATCCCCTTGACTGTGTCAGCAATGAAGATTTGAACAATGTTGGTTCCAGTATTCCTGGTATTGGTATCCCTTGAGGTATACCACTTGTAACTGGTTTCCTCTGAATGCTGAGCTGTTGGGACATTGAGCCAACAGACTCTAATTCTTATCCATCCAATAGTCCATCCATCAAACTTCTATCTGTCCAACTCAGTAGCAGCAAGGTTACAGACCACCATATCAAAGGCCTTACAGAAATCCAAGTGGATGGCATCTGTAGTTGTGTCCATTGGTGCAGCCAGTCCATTGTAGAAGGCCACTAAATAAGACAAACTTTGTGCCATCATGGAAGTAAATGCTGATTAGACCAAATCTGATAAATTTTTGATGATGCTATTGTAATACTTACCCAAATGTTGTGGCTACAGCTTAGTTAACTTCTTAGAATGATCCTACTTGTATTTGGTGGTTAGTGTGTCATATATGGATCTATTTGAGAAACAAGACAGTGAATTTCTCTTTGAAGAGGAAGAAATGTGCTGCAGAGGAGAGGGAAACAGCAAGTCTTTGATCTTCGGGTGAGATTTGTGATAGTCAAATTTTCACAGGTGAAGAGTGGAGCCTGCTTTAGGGAGGCATGTAGGCAGACAGCTCTGTAGGATCTCTGCCAGCCTCAGCTACTCTGTGACTCTCTGAGAGTACTTCAGGATTTAATGTTATTTAATGAGTGTAAGCAATTTAATATTACGGAGTCTCATTATTTTTGTATTGGGTTTGTAGTATAGGACTCACTCTGGAGAAATGCTTGTGGCTTTCATCTGGTCAAGAAACTATTTAAGTTACAGTTACTATTCATATCAATGATATGGACTGGTTCACAGACAAAACAAAAGTTCACTAATACTTAGAGATATATGTTAACTTAAAGAGAAAGGGGTTTTTTTGTCTTGTTTTGGTTTTTTGTGTTTTGTTGTGTTTTGTTTTGTTTTTTTTTTTTTTTAAGGAAAAGAAAGATACGTGTCCTTTGCATCAATGGATTACAAAGGATTTTCAAAATATTGGGTTATCAGTTGGATGCTTTCTCCCAGGCATGTTCTTCCTTCTGTTGATCTGGTAATAAAAGAAAACTCAGTATTTTGTAATCATTATTCTAATTCTGCAGTATATTAATAAATCATTTGAATATATTTCAAAGGTGCTGAGGAAGATCTGACATTAAGAACGTCCTTATATGGTCTATTATTCCACATCTATGCTGATAAAGCTGACTGGGAAACAGCACTAAAACTCCTGGATGAAGCTATTCAAGTTTTGCCTCAGACAAGACACAAACTGTAAGCTGGTTGACTTATTTTTATTATAATAAGCATTTTGGTTCTTAAGAAGTATAAAACTTTTGAGTGTTTTTTATTTTATATGCATTGGGAAGGTATTATGATTACTTTTAAGCAGCCTGTCCTTACAACACAAAACATCCTTGTGTCTTTTCCATGAAAAAGACACACATAGGCAGTGCTTCCTATCATTAATCTGCTAATAATATTAGTAAATATAATTTAAAAAAAACATATATAAAAGTAGTATCTTACTTCCCAAGCAAACTGATGCATGAAATGTGGCTATAGAGCAGAAGCTTTAGTTTTCCTAACTGCAAACCCATCTTCATTAAATAGAAACAAAATTATCTAGAGTACTGTTTATTTAATCTTGTCTGAGTTGGTTTCATGCCCTTTTATGCCAGTTTATAAGTTTTGCATTCTTTGTACTATACAGATATGAACTAGTGTATGTGTCTTACTCACAAAGTAACTTTACAGGTACAGATGCAAGTAATTTGTAATTTGTTTGATCTTTTTTCTAGCCTGATTTTCAAACTTATGGCTACAGTGAGGGCAGGATCAGGATGCAATTTTATGATGGCCATTCAGAAAGTCAGTCATGAAAGTGAAGATTACTTGTCACATATGTGGCGACACTTGGTAACAGTCTCCAGAAGTGTCGTTGGACAGTTAAGCTGTTTTCAAAATGCAATCATTGCTTTGCAGGTTTGTCAGTTCTTGCTGTTTGTTCCCATGCTGATAGAGTGATGTTTCTCAAGTGATTCATAGGCCTGCAAGTTCCTGAATGGGTAGGAAGGCCATATATTTGACCACTGCTTTTTATAACTTTGAGATTATTCTTTTCAGTAGGAAAACTCTCTATGGTTGAATCTTTATATTCAGTAAAATTTTAGTTGAGTTCTGCCAAAGAAAAACGTCTCAGAGTAGCAAGGGGTTTTCATAAAACAAAGATTTAACTGGTGGTGGAGTTTTCTGTTAGATTCCGTTTATCATAATTCTGATTATGTGATGCCAATAACACTGCTTGATGTCAAATTATTATTTTTTGCTTCTGTTAAGACTGCATGAAACTTTAGAATATAATTTTGGTGGTTTACACAAACAAATACAAATTAACTCCTCCTGTATTACTTTTATAGAAACAAGAAGATGAATGGCAGAGAGTTGATTACCTGATGGAATTTGCTGAATGCTTATATTGTAATCAGTTTCCCCTCAATTATGCTATTAAACCTCTGGAGTGGGCTGTAGATCTCCTGCTTGGTATGAAATTCCCTATGCAATCCTCACAAGAGGAAGGTATGTAATGGGTATTTCTCCTTCAGAGCAATTTCTCAGCAGGAAACACAAGTGAGACTTTAAATTTGCAGCTTAGTTATCAAAAGGAATGGCACAAGCTTGCTTGTATTTTCTCGTGCACTTACTGTCATTTATTCAATGCAAGTTCAGTTTAACTGTGAATTCTGTGTTATGCTATGGAGAATTACCCACAGTCCTTTGATATAGTGAGATACTGCTCCTCTCTGACATAGGGATTCCTGAGCTGTAAGATGCTACCGGAAAGCAGTGCTGGACAGTTTGTTTTGAGTTCTCATGGAGGAACAGATGAAACTGAAGGAAATAGTTTCTGTGCCAAGATTTGGGTACCTAAGTCCATTACCCTTTCCTTGGCTTTATCTTAGCATTAATTTTTCAAAAATGACTTTCAAAGGATGTATGGCTTCAACTATGTAACTGTAAAAATTCTTTGCTCCTTTCAAACAAATATCCACTTTTACTGGTGTGATCTTAGTGACCTATTCTGATAAGATACCCCAATATTCATTTTGGAAAAAACGTATCTGATTTCTGGAACCATACTGTCCTCTGTGGCATTAATGAACATCTGCTCTGCTCGGTTTTTCTGTGTGGATAGATGACATGGATCAGACAAGTACTTCTGGTGTTTTCATTAAGATAAATATGCAATGTCTCTATCACACAGTTGATTAGTAACAGTAACAACCTTCCGTTCATATTTTTCTGTTAGTGGTTTTGTTGGGGTTTCTTTACAGTCCTATGGTGATTTAAGTTTTCATAGAATTCACAGAATTCCCAGAATAATTAGGTTGGAAGAGACCTTCAAGATCATTGAGTCCAGCCCAGCCCCAACACCTCAACTACACCCTGGCACCCAGTGCCACATCCAGGCTTTGTTAAACACACCCAGGAATGGTGACTGCACCATCTCCCCAGGCAGCCATTCCAGAACTTTATCACTCTTCCAGTGAAAAACTTCTTCCTGATATCCAACCTGAATTTCCCTTGGCACAGCTTGAGGCTGTGTGCTCTGGTTGTGTCAGTGCTGCCTGGAGAAAGAGCCCAGCCCCAGCTGAGCACAGGCACCTTTCAGGATCTGTGCAGAGTGATGAGGGCACCCCTGAGTCTCCTTTTCTCCAGGCTGAGCACCCCCAGCTCCCTCAGTGGTTCCTCACAGGGTTTCTGTTCCCAGCCCCTCTCCAGCCTCGTTGCCTCCTCTGGACACTCTCCAGTGTCCCAAGGTCCTTCCCAAACTGAGGGGCCAGAACTGGACGCAGCACTCGAGGTGTGCCCTCACCAGTGCCCAGTGCAGGGCAGAATGACCTCCCTGCTGCTGCTGGCCACACCATTCTTGATCCAGGTCAGGGGCAATTGGCCTTCTTGGCCACCAGGGCACACTGCTGGCTCATGTCCAGCTAGCTGTTGACCAGTACCCCCGGGTCCCTTTCTGCCCGGGCACTGTCCAGCTGCACCATCCCCAGCCTATAGCATTGCAGGGGGTTATTGTGGCCAAAATGCAGGACTGGGTACTTGGATTTGTTAAACTTCATCTTGTTAGACTCAGCCCATCCGTCCAACCGTTCCAGGTCCCTCTACAGAGCCCTCCTACCTTCCAACAGATCAACACACGCTCCCAGCTTAGTGTCATCCACAAACTTACTAATGAAAGACTCAATCCTGTCATCCATGTCATCAATAAAGATATTAAACGTAACTGGTGCCAGCACAGGGCCCTGAGGGACACCACTGGTCACAGACTGCCAGCTGGATGCAGCACCATTCACCACCACCCTCTGGACCCAGCCATCCAGCCAGTTCTGAACCCAGCAAAGAGTGTTTTTGTATTAGTTCTGTAATCCACCCACTTTCACCAGTTTGCTTATGATTACTATCCTTACACCACTTAAGTTTCAAGAAAATCTTTGCAAAGCTCTTAGTGGAAACTCAAGTAATATAATAAGGGAAATTAGATTAAAATATAAAGCAGCCCAGGTTGGAAGGAACCTCAAAAGATCATCTGGTCCAGCCTTTTACAGATTTAATTTCTCTATCACGCTTACATCATTTATTATATGGGACTGTTACATTGTTGATTAAAAACATGGTACAAGTAGCATTGCATCACTTCAACAAGAACATCTTTAGCAGATAGATTTCCATTTTTCTTTTTTACCCCTAAATATTTCATTTTCAATTCAGAAATTCTAACTTTAAAATACATTTTTACAATGCTGTCACTGTGAGCATGTGTTTGCTGGTTTTTTTAACAGAAAGCAATGCTATACCAAAATTGTTGCCTACAGAAAATGCTAAGATGGACGATGGAGCAAATGGTACCATTCCCCAAATGCATTTGGAAGATTTGAGTAATATTAAACAACTGGAAGCTCTGTTTAGAGCACAGACATTAATGGCTTTATTTTCTGGTCATGGTTCTTCTTTTCATCAACAGCACTGTTTGATGGCATATGCCTGTATCATCCGCATGTGGCAGGTAAGATCGTATGAGATTATACGTTGTGTTGTGTTATAACAGTGTGGCCAGTATATTTCACATTTCCTTGTGTAATTATGGTAGCAGCTATTCATTTGGTGTTTAACTTTGCCCTTAGAATTTTCTGTTTTATGGTGCAGTTAGTGTATTTTCTCAGGTTTAAGGATTAAACAAGAAATTTGTTTCTCTCAAGAAAATGGAGAGGAGACACTAAGGATAAAAGCAGTGGGCCATTGTTTCTCAGGAGTTCATTCATATGTTGTGTGCAATAGGTTATCAAATTTTGTATTTTTAATTTGTTAAGGAATCTCAGAAGTGGCAAAATACATACTGAAGACATTTCTGGCAGTTCTGAAGGTGGACCTTCATGAAATTGAATCAAAAGGGCTGTCATTTGACTGAAAGGGATGGTAGAGGCTGGCAGCGTTCACTGATTGATTTCTCTAATTACTTTTTCATAGTTAGATCATTTCAAATCCATCAAATCTATTTCACTTCTCATAGACATGCCCTATTGAAATGGCTATTCAGAATCACAGCAATCATCATAGGAAAACAATTATATGTTAAGTAATTATTTAAAGGGACTAAATATGTACTTGATAATAGTAATGCAACAAATCATTATAGGAACAGTCTCAGTTGGGACCTACCAAGTAGATTGGTAAGCTATGGCTTGTGTATAATTTTATTCCAATTAGAAGTGAAAGCCTGCAATTTGTTACCACTTACTTGTGGGAATTATGAGCAAGAATTTAAAATAAAATAAAAATCAGTTTAACATGTGATGTGAGTCAGGAATTCGCAAAATAAAAATGGAATAGTGATGTTTTCAGATTTACACAAGCATAACTTTTAATATTCAGCACTTGACTGTGTGCCTTACTAGGGAAAAAAACTACCTGAAGAGAGTACTACTGTTTGAATAAGCTATTAAAACTAAAACTTAGAGTTGATGCTGCCATCAGTGCCGGTTGTAAGATAATGATAGTAATTCTAAAAATCATATTTACAGCTGAACAGTATTGTGAGAAAGGAAATAACCATGTGATATTAAAGGAATTAAAGTACTACAGGATACCTTGTTTTGGCTTGACAAAGTAAAGCAGACCTGACTGCAGACAACCGCTTGAAAGCAGGCTCTTTAGTGTTAGGACTCCATAAATAACTCAGTAGAAGATCTTAAAATATTCTCTGGAAAAATCAGCTGCCTCTAACTTTTTAAAGATGTGTTACCTTTAATTTGAAATTTTAATTTGTTTTGAGTATCCAGCATTATTTTTTGATTCATATTTTGTATTCTACTCTTGATTCCTCCAGCAAAACATATTAGTCTTCTCAAATTAATGTGGCTTTTGGTGTTTTTGTTTTTTGTTTTGTTGTGGGTTTGTTGTTTTTTGATTTTTTTTTTATTTTTTTGGTTGGTTGGTTTTTTGTTTGGTTGGTTTTGGTTTTGTTTGTTGTTGGGGTTTTTTTCTTTCTTTTTAATTTTAGGTAAGATTAGAATCTGTGCTCTTGCTTGTACAGAGAAAGTTTTGATTAATTCTTTTGTATGCTTAAATATTTAGAAATTTCTTTTATATAATATTCAGTAGCAGCATTGTAAAAGACTGACCCAGAAAAAGTACAGAGTGACTCTGCTGTCTTGCAGATTACTTCCTTATGAAATTCATCCCTTGTAGAAAATTAAGCTAGTTAGACTAATGGTTTGGAAAAAAAAAAAGAATTGCATCTGCAACCATATAGGTTAAAGAAAGGTAGCAGTAGTATTTATCCCAGGGATGATCTTGTCTTTTGACAGTTCTGCTGCTTAATTGCATTGCCAGCATTGTCCTAAATGCTTGTACAAAAAATTCAAGCATCTGGGAGTCCCTGAAATTATTATTTTACTGAAGAAAGCTATTATGCAAGCAGACTATGATATGTGACAGTTGTTAATAGCTGACTTGCAGTGGTTAATAACTATTACTGGAAACTGAGATTATTATTGTTATTAATATTGCAAATTGAAATTAAATAACTGTAATTATTTCATAATCTAGGTGTCATTGTCAGCATTCTCAAAGACTTCACAACCTACAAGTAGGCAGAAAGCGCAGTCAAAAACTCCTAAAAAAGACAAGGACAAAAAGAAAGAGAAACAAGTAAGACCCACTTTTCTGTGGAATTAAAACAGCCCTCTCTCAGAGATGTTTCCCTGGGCTCATTTGGTGAAGAGTTCAGATGCTTTACTGTACCTACTCTCATAACTTGGGAAGAATTTCTCTGTGAGTCTGTGGATCATTCCTTCACTCTAGATCACAGTCTCGACAGATCATGAATTTACAAATACTTTTTTGTTTGTTTGTTGCCTTGGTCAAGATGCTGATGTTTTGTAAAACCCACAGTCTAGAGATCCAAAAACCACCCCAAATCTGACAAAACTTCAAGGGACATTAAGCAAATGTGTTCATTTTTTTAGCTGAATATTTAACACCAATAGGATTGATAATTTGATCTTATGAGTGTTCTTGCTTTTATTATAGGTTGAAGTTTCTGTTTCAAAGGAGAAGCCTAAAGAGAAAGAATCAGTTGATGCCTTACCAGCAAATGTGGAAGAATGGGCCCAGTATGACTGTCCAAATGAAATCAGAGATACTTTTAAACAGAAAACAAATAGTTATGGTATTCACTGGGATAATTTCCCAAAACCTGTAAGTATGCTCCTCAAAAATCTAGACCATTTACTATTTAGGGAAAAATCAGTACCGGAAAATGGTTTTATTTTAGTTTTTCTGTCTGTATATTTTCAGACAGCTGTCACAAATACTTTTTTATTGTAGTATTCATTAATACTTCGAGGTGTTAGCCTGTCCTCTGCATACTGAAATGAAGTTAACTTAGAGGAGACATTTACCAACTTTCTGTGTACCTTGCTGTTCTTTCAGCTAGAAAGTTTCTTTGTGTCTTTTTTTCAGGTTTATTTTGAAACTGAAGACGTAATCATTAATTTAAAATTTATTTTCTACAAAATTATGTTTATACTGACTGAATTTAAAAAAATTTCTTTTCAGACTTGCACTTTGTATTTTATGGACATTTTATCAAAAGAACTACAGAAAATTTTTTGCCCCCACTTGATTCTTCCAGTCTTTCAGCTAGCCGAAGTTATTGCTAATGAAGTTCTGGAATGTAGAAGTCTGTCTGATCTCTATCACCTTCGGTTTGTATCCTTTATTTATTTTAAATAAAAGAGAAACTGAATGGAGTGGACCATCTATTAATATTTCACCAAGTAGTAACAAGAATTTTTTGTGACTTACCGTTTTATATTTGTAATGGATTTTTATTTGTTTTCTTTTATTTTTTTTATGCATTTTAGTAGAGTTTTGGTGAATAGGTTTGTGGAATTAAAGCCACTAAATTTATTTGTTGCAAAAAATGATCTCCCATGTGGAAAGCATATAAGATTATGAAGCCACACCATTTTCATGTGAAAAATTTTTGAAATGTCTTAGTGTCATCTGACTGAAAAGGGCAAAGTCAAAAAAGATTTCTATGAAAGTATTATCTATTAAGTATTCAAAAGGCAGACTCCCTATTTGCATCAAAAATAAATTCGCCACCATAAGGGCACAAAGAAGTTGCCCTGGTAAGTGCGTTTTTAGAGAGATTTGTCTTTGTGACCAAAATTATGGGGTTTTTTATGGATGATAACCCCTAAAAGTTGTGATTTAAAAGTATTTAATATGCATGCAATTGAAAATTCTTGCTGTTTTAGTTAAAGCATTTTATCATGCTTTTTAAATAGGTATTAAATAATATTTGCTTAATAGGTAATGGTCATAAGCAATAATTGTTTGCTTATTTTCTGATGGTTTGTGAAATAGCACATAATGAATCTTTAAAATGCCTGAAACTGATCCCACTGAGCAGAATAGATATTCATGTATAGAAATATATGTGTTTCTCCGCCAATTGATTACTGAGTTCCTTTCTTACAAGACTAAAAGGGACTTTCTGGTAGGAAATTATTTTCAGCCAAGGTTTACCAGACAATTTTTTTTTTGTTTATTCCTCAAGACTTGTGTTTATTTCATAGTATTTTATATATATCTGTGTCCTGATGTCTATATACCATTAGACAGATGTGTACGAATATACGACTATTTAATCAGGACTGAAAAGTAGGTTAGCACATACACATTGAGGGGCAGGGTGGAGGTGGTTGCATGCTATTGTGAGACCATATAAATATTTTCATACTTTGAATACATAATTTTTGCCATTAAGCTGGAGTGATACAGGTTTGATGGACTAGACTGGGGCTACTGGTGGATGTCCCATCCCTGGAAGTGTCCAAGGTCAGATTGGATGCAAGGGCATCTTTCACAAAGATCATCTGAAGATATCTTTATAAGTTCCTTCCAGCCCAAACCATACTTTGATTCTGTGACCTCAATCCATGGGTAATTTTCCATGCTTTTATTTAAAATCTTTGTTATTCCCAGCATTAATCAAGATACAAGAAGGTAGGATTGACAAATGGGGAATATGTACTATGTATATGTAATGTGCTTATATGAAGCAACATATGAAGGATTCAGATTGTTTCTTAAACATTTCTTCTTTTTATTTGTAGAATTGCCCTGATATGCTCAGATTTAAAACTGAGTCAGGCATCTGTGTATCATGAGAAAGCTGCTGGAGAAGTATACATCAGTGAATTAGAACAAGCAATGTATGTGTTTTCACTGCTGAGGTGGTATTTATTTGGGATGTATGTTTTCCCTACAGCTGATAAGTGTTGTTGGGGAAAAATAAAAGTAAAAAAATTATCTCGGGACACACCTTTGGTGTATTAGCTAAAATTCTGTGCATGTTTGGTTAGTGTTTATCTACAGAGTATATATGGTAAAGATTCCTAACACACTAATATTTCGTTATGAAATTCTTTTTTCAAATACACTTGAGTTTACTTTTTTGTTCCTGTGATTTAGGTGTAGGCAAGAGATTGCACTGAGAAAAGAAAAAAATGTATGCATGAAGACAGAAGAAAGAAAAGTACTGTGTGAAAATGCTCAGCTTAAGGGTAGTAGGAATGAGAATATCCTTACTTCAAATGCAAAGGTTTTTATTTCTACTTCAGTTTCTATACTCAGTTACTCTTCCCCTTTTTTTAATGCACTTGCTTGCTTGTTTTTAGATAATACTTGAGAAATACATCAACACAATAATTAAAAATGCATGCTACCTAAATTCTGCTAGCAATCATCTGAAGCTGAGGTTTGCCTGGCATATTATTTATATCAAGGAGAAACAAGATTGGAATCTTTATTCATACAAAGTAAAGCTACTTTCCTACAGATGGATCTGGGGACTAATGCAAATGGATTAAAAAGACTGAGAAGCAAAAAAGATACTGTATTCACTCTTGGTCTTGTTTTTTCTCTTCTTTCTCCATTACATCAGCATGTACTGTTTTGCTTCTGCTTACATATTGTTTTAAGTATTTCAGCTCTGTCTTTCCTGTCTCTTTTTTAGGAAGATAATTGGCTTACTGATTTCCTTAACACTTACCTCCACTTTGCTCTTTATTATGGCAATGCTGTCTGGATTGTCATCACACCATTTTGCTCTCTTTGTATATTTTTTCCATACTTGTGCATTGTTTCTCTAACTACTAATCCTTCTCAAGTCACCTCTTTTAGCTCTTGCAAATAGTATTCCTCTTTTAGTTTTAGTTATTACCAAAAATCAACTTTGTGACTGCAGCATATCTGAAGTAGTTAATCTGTCATACAGTTAGTTTAAATCATATCTACTTACTAGTTCAATGCCTTTTGAGGATTGTAAAATCCAAACCTCCTAAACTACCTGTTGTTCTTGTAATATAATGTTACATTTTGAAGTTAGAAAATACAAATACAGCTGAGGTGTGGGATATCATAGTTAACAACTTGTATTCTGTCTAGGTTTTTTGACATTTATGAAGGTGTAATACTTATTTAATTTTTTCAGGGTTTTGAGGTAAATGCAGTAACAGGAAAAGGACTGAGTGCACTTTCTTTTCCTCACTTGTGGGTTGAAAAAGCTGAAGTACTAATTCAGCTAGGCTTGTATCAACCAGCAAGGCTTCTGCTTTCAGAGGCCCATGCTGCAACTCAGGTACAGTACAAATTAAGTAGAAAAAGAAACACTAATAACATGTGTAGGGAAAATGTAGTTATATGTCAGAATAATAATAATCAAACTGCAAAGCCAAGCCTTATCTCACCACCCCAAACCAATTTCTTATTACATTTCAACATATATTATATGTACGTTTAAATATAAGCCATTTCAGTCCAACTTCATGGGAGTTGTCAGAAGGTTATATAAATTTCTGAAGTAGTGTCAGCATCTCTGTCTGCTTTGCAGTAGCCTTGGAAGATACAGGTATATTTCAACCTTGTTTGTTTAAATAGGTGGGAAAAGTTCAAGGTTTGTTCAGAAGAGAGAGAGAGATCATTAAGCCCCATTCTCTCAATATTTTGATCATTTGAAAGCCTGATTATTTAATTTTGAGCTTCAGTATGGGCTTACTGCAATGTTTTGATAAAACTGAAATTATTTCCTAGAATTCTGGCAGATCTGAAATAAGTGTCCATATGTTCCACCTAACAGATCCACATCATCTCATTATTATGAAGGATTATGTATTACGGATATTTTCCCTATATCTAACATTTTCCACTTTACCCCTGTGCTTCATTATAAAAGTTTTTGAAATATAGTTACTGTAGTAAAACCTTTACTTAAAAAAAATGTAATTGATATCCTGTCATTTTGTGTAATATTTTTTGTCCTGTAAGAAAACATGGCCTATGTAAATTTAGTGCAATCATGAATACTTTGAATAATAATATATTAATGATATTCATGAATAATGCATGCCCCTTTATAAAGCATTAATTAAGCATTGTATATTGAGGAAAGTTCAAAATACATTAGGGAGGACAGTAATTTTAATTATGTAATTCATCAATAGTATTCTGTATGTCTATATGCTAGTATACAAATATTATACAATATTTGTTCCTTTTACAGGACTATTTATATAGCTTATAACTAGTGTAAAGCAACATTGTGAGCTCACTGGATCTCTAGTGTATCTGTACAGTTCACAAAAAGAATCTTTTGTCAGCACATTTCTTCATCAGACGCTGACAAACATACTAAATAATAGCAGAAAAATAGTTTATTTGACTGGTGAAATAGAAGGTACAGGAACAGAAAGAAATATGAAGTAGGTGTACCATAAGGAATAACTAAGAAATTCAGCAGATACTTGGGGGAATAGCATTCGCTTTTTATTTCTTTAAGGTTAATATAAAATATGGACAGACAAAAATACGAGTAGCAGTAGTGGATTTTTAGTATATAGGTCACATCTCTCTCTTTCTAGGAATTGAGGGCCCTATCTGATATGTCAAGGTGCTTGTACTTACTTGCTGTGTTGGCTAACCTGGAAAGAAACCACAGACAAGCTAAAGCACTCCTTGAGAAAGCACAGCTTCTGGGAGGAGATGAACAATTTTGGTATGACAGTACTCTTAGTCTAACGGAAGCAATTCTAGAGGAAGAGGGGGAAGGAAAACAGAGCACGGTAAGGAAATTTTTTGGGTTTGGAGATTGTGGTTTGGGGTTTTTTCCAGCAGTGGTCTCTCTCAGTGAAACATTACTACCCTTACATTTCAATGAAAACAAAATTAGGTGTTAAATATAGTTAATGTTGTTCTCTCTGAGCGTTTAACAGACATTAATTACAGATTCCAAACAGATGCAGGCCACTTGGAATGAGATTCTACTCACAGAAGTTGAGGATGTTTTTATGATAAGCTGTATGTTTTCCTATTGGAATAAAGCCAGTTATAATCTAGTACATATGATTAAACCCCCAGAGATCCGAGTCTCTTAATTAGAATTCTTTTGTATTCAGACAGTTCTGTTAACACTGGTGTATTTATTTTTCATATTTGATAAAAATCAAACCTTTCAGTATTATTTTCTATTATGCTTTTCCTTCCCAAGTGGTTCAAATAGTTTTACAAATATTATTTCTAGATTCTGGAAAATACTGAAAATACTTCTGTAATTTTTTTTTTTTTTTTTACGAAAACTCTATAACATCAAAATATCCATTTACTGTTATACCCTTAACTTTCATGAGTTTCAGCACAAATAAAGTCTTATGTCTGTGATGATCTGTCCTGTCTTGATAAACTGTTCAAGGCTGTGTCATGTAGAGGGATTATTTTGATTTTGACTAAACTCCTGTCTTTTGCTATGTACCTCCAAGACAAATCTGGCTCCATCTTCTCTCCTTATATGTATGTGAACCATTCATGTAATCATCAAAGTATCTAAGTATGATCATAACACAAAGAGGAGGACACAGTCTTAAGTTGTGCCAAGGGAAATACAGACTGGATCTTAGGAAAAAGTTTTTTATGGAAAGAGTGATCAAGTACTGGAATGGCCTGCCTGGGGAGCTGGTGCAGTCACCCTCCCCAGGATGTGTTTAAAACAGACTGGATGTGGCACTGAGTGCCAGGGTTTAGTTGAGGTGTTGGGGCTGGGTTGGACTCTATGATCTTGAAGGTCTCTGCCAACCTGGTCATTTTGTGATTCTGTAACTCAAACTTTCTAGACTTATTTACAGTTATCAAGAGCCAGCCATCTTGGGGATAATTAACATGTTCTGTACAAAATTTAAGCTTTCTAAATCAATGTTTATTATTATCTGTAGACATCTAAAATAAAATTATGAAAACTCTGCTGTTACCTGCAGGCTTGTGAGATACTTGGACATACTGTAAGTGTGCTCCGATCTACTTTATTGAAGAGACCTGGCAGGCAATCAGAATTGGGTTTTATGATTGCATCTCTTCAAGCCAGGTAAGCTGTCTTTTCTCTTAAAT
>VYZP01079112.1:0-30390 GCA_013400635.1 Hypocryptadius cinnamomeus | reverse complement strand
CCACACAAGTAAATGTCTACTATCATGAACCTTACCAGAAGCAGGCACTTTCTAAGCAGATACTTACCTGCTGCTTATTGAAGTGGTTAAAAGTAAGACAACTGCAGAACTCTTTCCTCACCTCAGATCTTTTTAAAAACTTCCATCCTGCTTCTACCAATTGGAGGAGTATAATTTGCAACCACCCTTCCACTTGTGAACATAGCAACAGCCACCTTAAACTATACCTCCCAGCAAATTCAGTTTTTCCAAAAGTTAAACTACACAGTCTCAAAAAAGGATTAAATAAGTCTAAAATTGTGGCAATACTTGTACAATTCCCTGTTGAGTAACAATCTCTGCACTCAGAAAGCACCTAGAATCAACGCTTGTTACCAAACCATCCTGAAGCTACCAACAACGTGCCACAGCAAGCAGATGTTGGATGTCTTGTGTGCAAAGAGTTTAGAAACTGACCCTAAGGTTGTTCACCTCGATCAGGAGCAAGTACCTTATTGCACAGCACTACAAATAAAACTAGCAGCTCACCTACAGGCATCTAACCAAAGACAACTGTTCTAAGAAACACACATATGAGGATCAATTTGATTCTGATCCTTTTTTCTTACAGCTCTACTACACAAAACTACAATGCATTAAAATGTGTATTAGAACATTCAAACACAAGAGCTGTCAACAGTTTATTTCTCCTTGTACAGCTCTTGTGTGTGCTTAGGAGAACTAGAACACAGTTTTTAATACTTTTTTTAAACATTCCAGCCATGGGGATTACCAAAATTCTCTCATCTTCATGGAAATTACTTACTTAAATCATCACCTCTACTTCTTGATATGAAGAACGCAGTACAGGCAAACAGCAGCAATTGTGCCAGCCCTAGGTGTGATGTATTTCTACTCTGCTCACACACAGTGGACTCCTGAGGCAAAACCCCCTGAAAATCCAACTGATACCACAGCAGGTGACTGCTCTGTTGATGCAAGAGCTGCATCCTCATTCCACAGAGCTATCAGAGGCAACACTTACTGGATGATTTTTATGTTCACCTGTGATCTCAGCTCTCTGACAAGCTTCCCAAAGTTCAGCTCTTTCACACTACTTCATATTCCTATTATAAACACAAACCATGCAGAGCAAACCATTTGCATTCCTTCCTAGTGACATGTACACATTATAGCTGCATCTCCTTCTGATATTTTCAAGACTGAACTACTTTGATTTCTGAGAATATTTAGACTGCAAAGGTATTAAGCAGAAGGGACTTGAGCTTTTCATATTCAGATGTAAAATTTCCACTTTCAAAATGAAAGCATAAAGCTACTTCAAAAGATTTATCAGACAGTATGAAACCAGGAGCAAATCTGACAAGAAAAATTTTTCCAGGGCACAAAGGAACCCTTGTAGCTTTTTGTGATATTTATATAAGTAAAAATGAATTATATGAAAAAACATAGTACCAATTCTGTTCTAGGTATAAAGCACAAGATTTCAGTTACAGGATGACAAATACAAATATTTCAGGGTAAGAGTTTATACAATTTATATGATTTAGAATTTTATATACATGACTGGAAAGTTAGAGAACCATGAAATGTATTCCCAGTTTTGAAGTTACCTGTTGCATGAACTTGAAACTTCTAATTCTCCAGACTTTTCTATAGAAAATAAGTATCTTTAAGGTGAAACATGAAGTCATATTTATTTGGTTTTATAGAAAAAGATAGATACAATAAATTGGTCTTTGAGACAAAATCATTTTAATCTCAAAAGACGAAACTCTCCTATATCTAAGCACAGGAAAAACCGGAATACCACTGAGAAAAATATTCTGCACAACATTTTAGGCAAATACAACAAACCTGAACAATCAGATTTAATGGATATTAACTAAAAACACTACATGTATTTACAAAATTTTATTACATGTAGATTTCACTTGGGCCCTACTCCTCCCTACACCTTCTCTTTTCAATATCCTCCTGGTTCAACACAGATGTAAGCGAATTGACAATAAAGAAGCACACAAACACAAAGGAAGTACTGTTAAGCATTCAACAATCTTCTCACGTCTACCTAAACCACTTCTCTGAGTAATGAAAGTTTGGGGTTTTCTCTGAAAAGGTCGATACATATGAAAGGCACCAGCAAACAAAAAGGCACTAAAAGCACTGAATTTGACTCTTTGAGAGGACATTAAAGAGAAGAAATCAGCTGAGCAGTGATCACTGATGCAATGAATTCAGTTATTTCAGCAGGCTTTGTGTAACAGTTTCAGGACCGATTACCTGAAATGAGTAAGAGCAAGAACACGGGCACTCCTCCAGCAGTAATAGAAGGAACCTAAAACTGGATGCTCTCCAGAGACACACCACATAAAAATGCTTATATAACAGTACTCTAAGAGGCATATCAAAAGCAGATCTTTGAGAAGCTTTTACCTTCCATTTGGCAGAAAGAATTCCCTACTCAAGCAGAAACAAATGTGATAAAAAGCACATACTACAGAAAGTTGTCACTTTAAGAAAGAAAATTATCAGGAATTTTTTTTACAATTACTGTTTGCATATGTGTGCTATGACACAGAAGAACAACTACAAGAAAAAAAAAAAATTGTTTCAAAACAGAGGCTGTGATGAAATTACCCCTAAACAAACCATACTTACTAGAAAAAGAAGTTGCATCCATCTTCCCAACTTTTACTGGAGATCCCATGTTTCTCATTTCTATGCCCACTTCATTCCACACAGGCTCCAGTTTCTTACAGTGGCCACACCAAGGTGCATAAAACTGAGAAGCAAATACATTTCACACAAAAAAAAAAATACTAGAAATTGATTCTACAATTAACCCTCAAATTATTAGCAAGATTTATTTTCCAGTCATGGCACTCCTTATGTCTTAATAAAATTGCAAGTTAGTTACAAGGTTAGCAAGACAAGCAGCATTTATGATTTAGTCCTACTTTTAATATGAAAGCACAAGTTTGAAAAAAATACATTACACTGCTGCACTATGTGATTTCTTATTTAGGAACAGACTGCATGGTAACATTTTTTTTGAATGTTAAAAGATCGTATAAACAATCTACCCAGAAATATGAATTGTCAACAGGCAGAAGATATCAATGTTTTGGTATAACAAGATAAGGTCAGAATTCAACAGAAGTTGGATTTTGTTTCGCTATACACTGCTGATAATTCCAAAGTAGCTCGTATAGTTCTTCCCACTCAAAAAATCACTAACCCAAGTAATACAATTTTGAGAATTACAGTACATATTTGGGTGAGAAAAGGAATGTTACCTCATTCACAAGCAAACTCAATCTTTTTAAAAACTCTTTGTCCCTGAAATAAGGGGCACTTACTATCTTTCCAAATAATTTAGAAAAGTAACAGGGGTCTCATAGATTTGGTCTTCCAGTGCTAACAGTAGTCTAGAACACAAATCAGCTGATACAATTAATGAAAATAACTATAAAAATTCAAAGAGGTTATCACCTCCTGAGTGTGTAAGGTAATCTGCTTTCCTTTTTAAAGGACTGCAAAACTTAGACTGAAGCCTATTCAGCAGGCTATTCAGCAGTCTATTCAGCCTATTCCTGGTTCACCCTGAACAGCAGACAGATTGCTTATCTATCCTGTCAGAATTTCTGTCATGAAGCTTTTCTGCATCATGTACAATTTTCCAAGCGATGAAGCAGCCTGACTACAGGGTGTAGCACTGTTCATCCTGTCTTTTGATTTCCACCAGCAGATCTTCCCGTTTTCCTTGTATACTCACATCTACAAGCCAAATATCATCTTTACGGTTTTCTTTAAACCTGGAAAGGGGAAAAAATGAAAGCAGTAAGTTATATATCTGAAAATAAAATAGTAAAATGCATGTGTGAAAAAGTCTACAATAAGGTTAATATAAAGCTATAGATATAAGATTTCTGGTTTGTTTCCTTCTTTGAGGGTGGAGAAACAGAGGAGATGCTTATTTTTTAGTGTAATATTGCCCCTGTACATGATACTACACACAGCTGTGCCAATTAGGTTTCTCTAACTATTTCCTAAGACAAAAAAAACCCCCCCAAAAAAACCAGAAAAACAGCAAGAAATAAGAATACACACCAAAACACACAGAAGATATTTGACTAGCATGTGGAATCTAGGGCGAAGAAGTATTTTTCAGTTGTCTTAGTTATATTAAATATACTTGTTGCTGTATTTTTATATACCAACTAATACAGACTCTTTGAGCATTGGTTTAAACTGTTAATCTTAGCTTTACTATTTGTAAACTAACTAAATTGTCTTTAATATTAACATGCAAAGCAATTTTATTTCAACCTCCTTTAACATTCTACTACAGGTATGTCAGTTTATAGTTCTATTAAAGTTGCATATAACCAAGAAACAACCTTAATGGAATAAAAATGATCAAATTATTGATAAAACCCAGAGATACACAGGTGCTACTGAATTTTCTTAATGCTAGACAAATGACATTTAAATTAACTGACTGGTTTTATTAACTGTAAATTGGTCACTGAATTCTAAAATGTCCAATACGAAATTAAGCTTGATAAATCAAAGTTCTTTGTTATCTCCCAAAATGCTGTTTACATATTTCACTGTGGTCACTACAAGATCATATGAATTACTGCACTAGTTAACTAACTCTGTGCAGAGAATTAAATTAGCTATAACTTTAACATAGGTTCACTTAGTAAAAGACACTTTGTAAAAGTGACTAGGACTGGGACTAAAGTCACACGCTATAACATACAAGATACAACATTTCTACTGCACCACTCCTCTTGCAAAATGAGATATTTACTATAATTATGCAGTAAGCATGGATCTACACTTTAGGATCCAATTAATACAAGTTATAGCCTAACTTGTCAGTTCCCAATATGCAGCGTGCCTATAAAGGGCCCATAAGCAGTAGACAGAATTCATTATATTTCATTTAAAGACTAATCTGTAACAGTCCATAATGCTCTTGAAGAAATACTAATGCTGATATTGGCTTACTGTTTGACAGAAATAATTCAGAAATCATGAATACAATCTAATTGCAGTGTTGAGTGTTTGAAACTCAGAATTGCAGCATTTCACTGGTAAATTCCAGCCTATTCTATTGATGGCATACCAAGGCTGCTGCGCCTGTACAGCAGCAGGGAAGGTATTTGCAGAGACTGTGCAATGGAACTGCAAAGGAAAGCAGCATTTTTAAGTCACAAGATTGCTTAGTTGACAGCCTCACTAAAAACTTACTTCACCACCCTAAGCACTATAGAGCTAAAGAAAGAACCAGTAAGAGGCCAGCATCTCCTGAGAACTCTAACAGAGCTACAGCTAACTTCCAATTACAATGCCAAATAATTGGCTATGATGCAAGAGGCAGAAAGCAGTTACTGAATCATAAGATCCTGGGATGTGCTTCAATTTAGAATATCACTTTTTCTTTGCATAAGAATTTACAATTAAATGTCCTCCTTCCTCTGCCACATTACAACTGTTATGGCAAATTATAAAGAGCATTAAAGTACTGAGAAAGGGAGACTGCAACCTTGCCAGCACACAGAAAGAAAAGAGAGAAGGAATGAAACATCTGGAGGCTGAGCTTTCCAACAGAGTTTAATATTGTATAAAAAACACTGTACTTTTTACAGTAATAAATTTCAATGTACTTCTCATCTACAAGCACCTATTTAATCAACTTCCACAGAAAGTAAAATCTGAAGTGTAACAAAACCCTGACCATCAAAACTCACTCTAGTTTTGCTAACATAGATGATTAAATTACTAGACAAGGAAGTCCACTTTCACACTGCTGAAGAAAAACAGAAATCTCTCTACAAATGAGCAGTGAAGCATTTTCTGAAGATGCTGTTTCTAGGCCCTATAAATATGTTTTCCAGGCTCAAAATTTCAGCGTCTCTTTTTAACTGTTCTGTGCAAGCCTCTGTCAGCTGACAGAAACACAACCACACTGATGGAAAGATGGCATAAGTGTTGCACATCCCTGAATCAAAATTATTTGTCTCAAACCCATACATCTTCTCAGCTACATGATCGAATGTTCTCTCAGCCCCCACTTAAACCAAGCACCGCACTTAATCATGAACAGTTAAAAGAAACCAGCATGAAGCAAAATTGAACACCAAGGTCACAATTCTAAGGGCCTTAAAACAACCCAGTTACTGTATCTCTTCCTTGCTTTCCCCTTGCACCATTTCTGAGTCTTCTGATCCTGGTTTGAGCCACCCCACAGACAGAAAAACACTTCCTTTTTAAGTCAGGTTACTTATCTGCTTCATTATCACACTAGAACAAGTCCACACCCATCACAAGATGAGTACTGATCTGAGGCAGCAGATCTGCTCTCAGAGGAGCACAAGCCAAGAGGAACCACAGCTCATTTTGTGCACCCCTACTGCAGCCCAGCTGGGCACTTCTGTCAGCTCTGCTCTGCTACTTGCTTTCCTATATCCTGTAAACTTAGGAAAGGGACCTGTGCCTTGTATTAGTCCACATTGTTTACAACTAAAATTCAAAGAGAACACAAATATCTCAGCAATAGCAGAATGTCCATAACATTCTGGTATCTATAAAATGGAAAACTTTAAACTTCACCAGTCACTGCTCCTCAGTTTGGAGCAAAATTAAACTAAAATTTAAATTGTTTAAATTAAATTTTAATTTCAATTAAGTTTAAATTGTTTTCCTGACCTCTCTCACCACTTGCCAATTAGCTACAAAAATTTTAAAAAATCGTCCACAAAACCTGCCCTGAACAATTCTTCAATTCTTTTTCTCAGTTGCAAACACATGCATCTGTATAGTTCTGTAATTGAAAAATTCAAGTGTTCTAAAATAAGATTTCCTTTTATCACTTACTTTAAAAAGTTATGTGACAACAGAATCATGATTCTTCATTCCAAAACAGCAAATATATTTAAATACACACATATGGAAACATGATACGGGAACACGATGTAGGAGCACGGATAGGCTAAGAGTCTTCAGCCCTTGAAAATATGAGCATGTTTTAAAAACAAGCTTGGAAAATCAAGTCCAAACAGCTCCCATGCTTCAGTTGTTTTTTCACAACACCAGAGACACTGCTGTGTCTCTCCTGAGAACTCCTTCCATATGTTCCCATCCCCTCACCCATAAAATCACTACGCCTCATCTGATCTTATCATTAACCAGCAATATTGTAAAAATGTGAGTGGTTTCCTTACAGTTTAGCTCTTTGATGCAATTTATTGTGGATTGAACCCTCATGAAAAACATCACCTTTAACTGGCTAAATTTACCCCAAAGCAGTCATCTAATGCCAACTTCTCCTCCCCTATCAGTCATACCTTCTCACTCAATTCCAATAATCATGCTGCTTTGTAGCACTTGATATCAACCTGCTAATCTGACAAAAAAAAAAAAAACCAAAAACATTTGGGTAATTTTTTTGGGAAACAGCAACTACGTAGCTACCAAACTGCTACAGCAAACCAGTACACCAACAGTGACACCACATAACCGAGTTCATGGCAGGACTAACCACTTTAACTCCTGCATAGTCTTGGGACTAATTCTGTTATAAAGGCACATTTTTACACAAATATTACTGGCACTTCAAGCAGCCATGAACTAGTCCTGCAGCCTCTTTCTCTCTCCATTTCTGGCCACGCATGAACACACTTCGACTCATTTTCCCAACCCCTTGTGGCAGCCACGCCGCAAACTCTAATGAAGAACTTGGTTAAATGCAATCAGCTTTTCCTTGGGGCAAGCAACTACACACCAACATATTTACCCTACCAGAAAGAAAGAACAAGCAAGGAAACCTAAGAACATTTCTGGCAACACCACCACAGTAACAGCTTTAAAGAAGCTGAAAAATTAAAATGCTCCTCTGCTTCATTAATTGAACCTCCTGAATAGGTGAAACTGAGGAGAGACCTCATGGGAGTCTACAACTTCCTCAAGACAGAAAGCAGAGGTGCAGTAACTGATCTCTCTGGTGGCCAGTGGCATGATCCAAGGTAAGAGCATGAGGCTGTTTTGGCAGGTTTAGGCTAGATATCAGGAAAATGTTTTACACCCAGCCGGTGCTTAGGCTCTGGAGCAGGCTACCCAAGGGAAACGGTCACAGCACCAAGCCCGGCAGAGCTCAAGAAGGGTTTGGACAACACTCTCAGGCACGTGGTGTGACTTTCTGGGAGTCCTATGCAGGAACAGGAATTGTACTTCAGTGATCCTTTTGGGTCCCTTCCAACAGAGATTATTCTACGATACTTCAGGCTCCAACACTTCTGTCCTTCCTGCTGCAAAAATCACAACCTTTTCCTGTTCGACAAGAACACTACGCACAAAGTCGGGGGTCATGTTCCCCACAAGATGACAAACAATATCTTGGCAATTAGGCAAGACACCCCAATACTTACGACTCATCTAGATCCTCCACAAAACCCGCACCTGACGCCACCACATGTGCAACCACTGCGAGGGAAAGGAAAAGCGTTCCGTGAGTGATGCCCGAACCAACCCGGGGTGCTCACCCACGCCAGCTGACAGCCTCCCTTCCCTCCTGGCCCCTCACATCCCCAGCGCTTCCCTACACTCCTGCCTGCCCCAGCGCTGCCCGCCTCCCAACTCCACCGCTCTTCCCCCCTGTGCCCTGCAGCCCAGCCCGGCGGAGCCGGCACCGCCTGCCCGTCACCTGCCGCCCAGAGCAGGCAGCGCGGCCGCCCGCCCGGCGCCGCTGCCATGTTGACAGAGCCGCCGCACGGCCGGAAGGGGAAGCGCCGACCTCTGCCCACGGCGCAGGCGCGGAGCCGCGGGCGGCGGGGCGGCGCGCTGCGGGCGCAACGGCTTCGGCCCGTCCGGGGTGTTCGCCCTGCTGAAGGGCGCCCGGGGGGCGACAGGGAGGCAAGCGTGGCACGGCGGCACGGTGACGGAACGCGGGGTGCATAGACTCTGTCGTCTCCCCCGCGCGGAGACTCTCGTTCAGTTGAATCAATGCTCTGCTTCTTGGGAAGAACAAGCCTCGCCCTCCCTCCCCTCCACGTGTGCCGCCTGCCCCCCCTCACGTCTGCCGCCTCTACCCAGGGCAGAGAGCAGTGTTGCCGGCTCTCTGCCCTGGGTAGAGCTCACCCCCTGCCTTGCTGCTGTGTCAGCAGCCTTCCTTCAGCACGGGCGCGAAACTTGCTCGATTCAATGTCGGTGTCATTCCCTGGTTCGCTCAAACCTGTTACAGTCTTTCCTATCTTCAGCTACGGTGTTTTTTTCTGTCAATGCAGATCTGCAGGTCCTGGTAGGGCAAGTAGTCCTGCTTGCTTGAACACTTCAATTAAAGTAGGTCTGGGATTGTTCAGCCTGGAAAATACAAGGGTCAGGGGAACCTTATTAATCTGTGGAAATACCTGAAAGGGTCTGCAAATAGACCAAAACTGGGCTCTTGGCAGTGATGGCCAGTGACAGTACAAAAGGGAACGGCCATAAAGTGAAACACCGGAGATTCTCTCAGAAAGTGAGAAAACACTTCTTCACTGCAAGAGTGACTTGAGTGCTGCCCACCAGTCTCCCACCTCAGAGATACTCATAAGCCGACTGGATGTGGTCCTGCACAACCATCTCTGAATGGTCCTGCCTGAGCAGAGGGTTTGGACCAAATTACTTCCAGAGGTCCCTCCAAACCTCAACTACTGTGATCTATCCCATTTCAATTTTGATTCCTGTAGTTAAACTCTTACCCTTTCTCCTTATACTAGAATTACTTTCTTCAGCTGTACATGCAAATGTTTGATATATCTTTGTCGGAAAAGGGTGCATTCTTTCCAGGGACCATCCAGTTCCTCTGAATTAAGTGTTTATGCCTTTTTGTCCAATGATAGGGTCTATTATCTTTTTGAATAATGTCTACAAGCTGCAGACACTGAAGTTGCTTTGTTTCTGGGCTGCTCTGTGCGTGTGTGCTCATGTGCTTGTATTTACATGGGTGTAGATACATGTTCTCTTGGCTACTCATTACCTTCCACACTGGGTCATACCTGGTCTGGTGAAGATGTAATGTTCACTTAATGCTTTGTGGGTATAGCCTGTTGGATTCATCAAATAACCCCCAGAGTTGTCCAGCCCTTTGCAAAAGCCATCTTCCATGTCATAGGCTGAGAAGCAGGTCAAGGCCTGAGAGTATATGCGGTAGCTCACATTAGAATTCTAAAATATCTGACTCTGGCCTACCATAGATATTTTTTTTTTTTCCTTCTCACATTTTACTGAAGGATTTTGCAATGTTAAGACTATTTCACTTTTTTTTCCCCTCACCCCTCCAGCTCCAATGATGGGAGAACTAACAAGTTCCAGACATCTGTATTGAATAAATGGTGACAATTATTCAGTGAATGCAGAAAATTTATTTTCCACAGCATTAGTACACCACAGTTAGCTGAGTGGTGTTCTGTATGCCTGACAGACACATGACCAAATGAGAGATGGCATCTTTTTGATCCTAATCTAACTGCTGTCTAGACTGAGACAATGAAAACAATTTACTCCATCAATCCATTAGTATAAAATCCATATGGGAGAAAATGGGCATAGCCAAGTAACTGTTAAATTAGTATAATCCTGTTCTCTTACTCAGACAGTTCATGACTGGCTTTAAAAAACTTTTAAAGAGAAATAAACATTTTATATAACTTTGTAGAGATTTGAATGAAGCTCTTTGTACATACACCCTCTAGGTCCTACTTGCCAGATTTTATTCTTTTTGCAGGTAATGGAATATGATTGTTCTAACTTTTGTATTTAGTGAGCCAAACTTGTCTCCTGAAAAAAACCAGCCTGTACACTATTCCTGAAATGTTTTATCTTGAAATGGAAGGAGTTGCTGTATATTTACTTCTTTGTGACTAAATTTACACTCACATAGACAACTCTTTGCTATATTTATTTGTACAGTTCTTGCTGAAGCTTTATGGTGTAAAATCCATATAAAAGATGGTTCATAAAAGATGGTTCTTGCACTGCAGCCAAGTAAAAATATCATGGGAAAAACATGTAACATGTGAACCAAATAAGCAGAATAATGATAGATGGCATCCAGAGAAATGTCAAGGGGTTTTTGTGGTTTTATTATTTCTACTATGGACATTTTTTTTAAAGAAAATACAGGATTAATGTATTACTATTAACAGATTATTACATTCAGTGGAGAATTTAGTGTAGAAAAGGGATGATTTGGTATATGAACTGAACAGGAGATGAAAAGAAAAAAAACACATTGAAGGGTAAAAAGCAAAAAAGCTCAGAGAATACTTTTGAAATCCTGGGAGATACTGCGGGGAAAAGTGGGAAATTAGCAAACAATGAAACATTGGAAATTCAACATACAAGGGTTCAAAGACTCCTTCCAATCCATATTAGGATGATTTAATGGTCCTGCTGTCACATTTTTTTTGAACCTCATAGTGGGGAGTTTCAACAAAGACAAGAGCCAGGCTTTGCCTTGTGGCCTTGTCTTGAAGGGGAATTTGCAGAGGAATGTTACTATTGCAGGATTTTCAGTCTGTTCATGCAGGTTGTGCACTCTTCTTGCTCTGTATGAAGGGCATGGAAAAGGATTTATATGTAACTCTGTCTAAATTATACAGTGTGGACTTAGTTTTACTGTAATGCATTGACTTTTGCTTTAAGAGAATTAATATCTTTCAAATAATTTCCTGTCTAACTTTCATTAACATTGTAAATGGAATATTAAGGTTGATTTCAATACACAATTGCATAATACTTAGAAAATTAAAATTCTTTGTGTGCATCTTTATTATTTTACAGGGGATAACATATCCATGACACCATATTCAAGGAGACTTTCCTGGGGGAATGGCCCAGGAAAACCAAAGGCAATGCTATAAAAAGGGTAACTTCTAAAATGAGGTATGAGGGAAGCATATCTTGACACTACCTCTGTCCCTGTGCTAACAGTGCTAAACTTATGGCCTGTGAGCTTGGTATGACTCACCAGAACAGTTACAGAATCACAGAATAGTTTGGGTTGGAAGGAACCTTCAACATCATCTCGTTCCAACCCCCCTGCTCTGGCCAGGGACAGCTTTCATTAGACTCGGTTGCTCACAAGCCCCATCCAACCTGGCCCTGAACACTGCCAGGAACGGAGCATGCACAACTTCTCTGGGCAGCCTGTTCCATTGTCTTACCACTGCCACAGTGAAGAATTTCTTGCCAATATCTAATCTAAACCTGCCCTCTTTCAGTTTAAAGCCACACCACCTTGTCCTGTCACTACCTGCCCCTGTAAAAAGTCTCTCTTCAGCTCTCTTGTAGGTCCCCTTCAAGTACTGGAAGGTGCTATAAGGTCCTGCTGGAGCCTTCTCTATGCTGAACAACTCCAACTCCCTCAGGCTGTCTCCACAGGAGAAGTGCCCTAGGCCTTTAATCATTTTTGTAGCCCAAAAGTTATTTTATAACTTGCTTCTCATGCCTTCCTTCATTCCTGAGAACCATGAAAGCAGCCAGTGGCTAAATCGAGTAAATTATTTGTTAGTGTCACTATGCTCCCAGCCACCATCTTGCTAGGGCAAGTCAGGAGCAGCTTCAGGGCAACTTCAGGACATGTGTATATTTTTGCAGTGAATTAAGCCTGTTAGTCCTAGGAGTCTGACCCAAGCTTGTGTGCATGCACCCATTTTTTTGTCATCTCGAGCACATTCATTTCCTCCTTTGCCTTGGGAAAACCTGCTGTTTCTATTTGGCCAGAAAATTTGTGCATCCATTTTCTGTGCTGTCCCTCAGAATTAAAAGAGCAAAAGCTGAGGTGCTTGACTGTAGAGAACCTAAAATCCGACACATGACTGAGGACTGTCTTAGTGTAAGTATTGTATAAATTAATAATGTCTTCAGTCCTAACTCTGTCATGCACAACAGCCAGTAGACTGAGCTTATTTACTAGCATTGAAAGAACCAACAAGTCTTAATTCTATAATTTTTTGATGGTAAATAGCAGCAAGTCACACTGATGATAAAGAGATGAAGACAGTAAAGAATGTTAAAAGAACTCAAAAAATTTACTAAAATTCACATCACAGATTTCCTTATTTTTGATCTTCCAGTAACTCAACTATTTTTTTTAATCAGTTCACTGAAGGAGTCAGACTCGATGATCCTTCTGCATCCCTTCCAACTGAGATGATTCTGTGACCTGTACCATGGCATCAACCCCCACATTCCTCCATCAACCCCCTGCATGGCTGCTGTGTATGGGACTCCAGCAACCAGAGATGGCAGCTGTGCCTGTGACTCACCAGGCTCACACCCTGCCTGTCCCATGGCAGCCCTGGAGGCCCTAACCAAGCCCTCCCCACTGCACAGCATGGCCACAGCTCCCCCAAAGCCAGGGCACCTCGCTGCCCCTTCCTATGTCCTTGTCCTTGAGCCAGGGGCCTCAGTGGTTCTGGAAGGTAAGGCATTAGCAGGACCAAGCTTCACTTCCAGCCCAGTGCTGTTTCCCTTGCATTGGCAGGCAGTGTTCAGGAGTTGAGGCAAAAATAAACCCTGTGGCAGAGGTGAGTAATGAAGCCTCCACCCTGGGCACACCTGTGCTGGCTCTGCCCATCCCATTGTCCCTGTGGCTGCTCTAGCTCAGGCTCCCAGGAGCCTGGGAAGGAACAGCCACAGCTCATCCTCTCCAGTCTGCTGGCAAGAGACAAGGCAAGGCAGGGCAAGGTGTTTTTTCACCTGTCCCTGCTGACTGACAGAGTTTTGCTGAAATGATATCCTGTTGTGATACAGGCAGAGGGGACGGAGGAGCGTAAGGCACATAAGGGCTATAGAACATAGAACTTCTTTCTTGTGGGTAACCCCAGGAGTGACCCTGACCTTCAGCACTGTCTCTGAGTGTCACAGGACATTCACCATTAACTGCTCAAGAGCCTATCAATAGGTAGGGGGTGAGAAAGAGAAGATAGGAAGGAAGACATGGGCATAATGACAAGGTGAAGAACAAAGTGAATGGCTGGCGATTTTGCTCTTTCTTCTCATTTTTCTTTGCCACCAGATTTTTTGTGTGAGCTGAGAGATCATGAAAGTGAAGGAGGAGAAACACTCTGGCTGTGATTTCCCAGCCTATAGTATTTTAGGGAGGATGAGAGCTGTACTGAAGCCCAGTGCAGGAGAGGAGGATGCAGAGATGTTAATCCTAGCTAGTGACATCTAACTAAGAACCAAAAGGGCTGTGGGTGTTCAGATTATGTACAAGTGTGTGTGTATGTGGGAAGGGGGAATGTAACGTGGGGAAGAATTACCTGCACATAATTTCTTCTCAAAGAAACAATAGCTTGTCCCTTCACTGTATCAGAACTTCTGTTACCTCTCAGCTCCTGCATATCTTTTAATTTATTTAAGAGCCTAATATACTTCTTCTAGCATTGCTGCTTCTTATATCCTGAAACACTGAATTTTGTCTTTTGGTGCAACTCAAAGTTTAGTCCAATCTGTCACATATAAGGGAGACATGTCAGGGACTTGCATGACGATTTTTGAAAATAGTTTTCTGATAACCCTTGGAAACTTGATGCAATGGACCCTCTCTCCTCGCTCGCAGCACTTGGTACCTGTCCCGTTGTAATCACTCATGACCCTATGCTTTTGCCAAAAAATTACTTTAAGAAGAAGGGAGAGGAAAGAAGTGTCAGGGTTTTCTCTAGTGAATTCCTGTGACTCTGTCCTTCAGGTGAGGAGACTGCAAGGTAGAAGGCTGTGTTCCTTACTTGCTAACAGCTTGAAGAGCAGAGAGACAGTTTCAATCTCTGTCTTTTTCATTTTGATTTGGGAAGTTGATAATCAGTTAGGAAATAGTGTCACAGCATGCACACACACTGAGTAGACATTTGACTTCATCTTGATTTTTTTTTTTTTATCTGCACAATTGTTTTCTTTCAATGCCTAGGGAAAAATTCCAATTTCAGTAGGTTCTGCACCAAGTCCTATAATATCAAGCACTTGCTAATAATACACTGTTTCTTTATCTGTTTCAGATGCTGACATACAAATGCTATATGCTATACAGATTTTGAAAAGAGGTGGCCTCCTTCAGCTTGTGATAAATCCTGTTTGGAAACAATGCATAGATAGCCTCAAAGGGAAACTTGAAGAGTGAGTAAAGGCATGGCCTGTACAGCCCAAGAGAGGAAGCTGTGAGCACTTGCAGCACCAGAACAAAGAACACCATGCAGACATGATTGTGGGCCTGCAAGGGATCAGCTGAAGTATGCACAGGCCTCAGAAAAAAAATGATTTTGTAGTGTTTCATATGAGGAACTACACCCTGCCAGTGTGCTGCAGAGCACAGTACAGAGACTGGAATGCATCAGCTGTGTCAGATGTGAGCTCTCTGGACACCAGGTGCTCTGCACAGCTCATCAGTGTGTCAGCACATCCTCCTGTGCCTTTTCTGTCAGAATTTTTCCATCACCTTGAGCACCTGAGCTCCATATTTCAACTACAAGCTGACAGCATCCCTGTTCTTGTAATTTGCGGCTCTTGCCAGACTGTGGCACAAGAGACTGAAGTGGATTGCCTTCCTAAAATGTCTGTGCAGCTACTGCCAAGTCTGTGCTTCAACACCATCAGGGCTGTATTCTATAAAAGAGGGAAGGTTCTCCAGATTTCTTATGGCACAGTAGAGATGTTTCTTCACACACACACACACAAAATGATTGCATGTGGATCCAACTGTGTATGGGTAATAGGTGCAAGGGAAAGGGTACTGAAATGCTGCTTTTGCAAGCAACGGAGTGATAGAGGAACTTGTGCTCATGTCAAAAAGAGGAATTATCAAAAATCAGAATCTCATGCACCGAAATGGCAGCTTTCCTGCGATTAAACAGGAACAGTTGGTGCCCTATTGAACAAGGACTCATAAATGCATAAATACATCGATACAGTTGGGCATGCAACTGTGAGAGAATGGAGGAGATTGCTGGCTGGAAATATTTTGGATGTATGTGTGCGAAGAGAAGGGGCAAGTTTGGCCTTGCTCTGGTGAGGCAATGCCCTGCCCCACACACCCCATGTCCTTGGGCCTTATCCCAGCCTGGCAGTGGCCACTAATCCCTGGCACACTGGAGGCGATGCTCCACACCTGCCTCTGGAGCTCCCATCCAGGCCTAGAGTGGCCAAGATGGGGGAGAAGGAGGAAAGAAAGCAAAATAAGAGCTTGAACAGGAAAAAGAGGCATAGAGGAAGATGAAAGAATGTTCTGATATGGACAAAGTTTTGGAGCTAGATTTGCTGATTAGTTGGTAACGCAGCCCATGCCAAGAATTTATGATAGAGAGGGAGGAAGAGAAGTCATGGAAAGCCAAGAAGCTGAGATGCTGCCTAATGAAGAAGGCAAACCAAGGAAGTTACACACCTTCTAATATTGCATCCTGTAGTATCCCTCAATGATACTAGTATTTTTGGTTATATTTTAATGTTTGGTTTATATACATTTAGTTGTATATTTTTACTTCATTGTTTATTATTTGCTAAATATATTAGCTATTAAATGAAATGTGTAAGCATCAAAATGAGGTTTACAAAATGCTATTTCTGAAAATTGACACAAAGCTTTTACACAAAAATCTTCCAGCTATTAATGTTTTTTTTGCTGTTATATGAAATCTTTCGTACGTTATATGAAAGTATAGAGAAGTTTGTTTCAATTTTAGTAATAATCCAATAATTAATTTACTAATTTCTAAATGAAAAGATACTCTGAAATTATAGAAAAATATTTTTTTTTTTTCTTTAATTAGGTAGAGGTGTTCTGTACTTTCAGAATATTCACCTCCTGGGTACTTACCTGGTATCAAATGGTTAAGATTAAATACTCACAATTAAGAACTGCTGTGAAAGACATGTTAAGCAGAACAATAATCTAAATAAATATTACTCAAATAGCCTTTCACATGTATCAGACTGCAGCAATGAAGGGGAAAGGAGGATATGTACTTTAATTTGAAAGTGGTAAGTGCACATTTGTGAACAAATACTTCTTTTGTGTTATATTTTTGTGCACTTTTATAACTACATGCCACCTACAGAAGCATTTGTCTTCATTTTTAATACCAATACTGTCACACACAAAGTTATCAGTAATTGCATCATTCTGTATTGAATATTTTGATAGAAATATGCAAATTTATGCTGCCATAAGTGTTTATATCAGGGGTTTTTTTCAGTACAAGAATGAGCTATACTGATATGTGGTATCTTCCCATAATGACTTTATCTATGATAATGGGTTTGTACCACTCTAACTTTATCAGTACCTAAGTGTGTGCCATAAAATGAACTAACCAGTGACACATTTTTCATATGTCATAATTAAATTCAAAGCAGTGATAAACTTGTAGTGAGATAAATTCATGTCTAATTAGTAGAACAGATAATTACACATGATCTGGTACTCTTTGGGGATTTTTTTATGGGCTTTGCATAAGATTCCTTTCAGTTTTTGCAAGGTCCCTCATAAAGTACAATCTGAATTAAAAGCATAATTTTAAAGGCATTAATACTGCTGACACTGGCAGTAGGGTTTGCCTGGTCTTGAATTAACACTTCACCTTTCCGTATAACCCTAGTTTTTAAAACAGTTTGAACTGATCACTAGAGGGTTTTTTTTTTGGTTGGGGGTTGTTTGGTTTTTTTTTGGTTTTGGGGTTTTTTTGCTTGGGTTTGTGTGTGTGTATATATTGAAGATTGAATTCCTTTTAAAAGTTTTTTTTTAAACACTTTTTTTTCCATGTATTTTTTTATATACATTCCTTTTATTACAGAGACACCTGGTGGTCTTCGGGTGTCTTTACCAAAATACTGTTTTCCTTTTTTAATCACTGGATTTGTTTTAAAGTTTGCTTTATCATTTATAATATATCACTTATTTAGAATCCCCTACATTATGGGACTATGTACTTTTATAATCAGACTGAGAACACTTACACATTATCCAGCATGCTATAGGTATTGATTCTCATGGCTGATCATGGGTTTTACTTTTGAATCTTTCCTATCAGGGTAATAAGGGAAATTTGAGCATATTGTTGACCAAGTGGTGTAAAAATTTATTTCTTCCAAAATTTATTTTTAGAATAATGGGTGTTTGGGTTTCATGCTTTGAGCATTCAGTTTGTGTTTTGTTTCTGATTTGTCTGTTCTGAGAGATTGAAAGATGACCAAAAATTTATGTCAGAATGAGTCTAATGTCCCAATCAGTGTGCTGGTACATTAAAGAAAAGCTTTCTACACTAGAAACACTGTCAAGAACAGGGCTATTCTGCTGCAGAAAAGTTTAAATAATACTTCTTGCATACAGCATTTTCTAAGCAATAGGCAATTACAGGTAATTACACAGTATAATAGGTAATTACACGGGATGCTGATGTTAGATCTCTTCTCACACGACTCCCAGACTGTCAGGCAGACAGCGCTGATCATGTCGCGGAGCAATGCCTCTGGTGTTAGAGCAGCTTCTCCCAATTTCCAGGACTGTAGCTGCCCTGTCACAGTAGCCCCGACACCCACCCACAGCAGGGCCCTGCTTGCACAGCTCCGGCAGATTCATGACCTCCTTGTAGTGCAGCTGGGCACGGTCACAAGCAGCTGCCCTTAGGTGGATATGTGCTGTGGTCCAGCCATGGCGTTCCTAACCAGCAGCTGGGTTTGCATTTTAGGTTAAAAAAAGCCCCTTCCATTCACTCTTTCCTCATAGGCATGTTCTGCAAGGTTTCAAATGCTAGGTGTCTATATTTTAGTCATCATGGTGCTGATGGGAGTCAAAGCGATTTTTTGGTGCTAAAACAAGCACTGTTCACTTCAAGAAATACAAATAACATAGGAGCATCCTTATCCAAATGTAGAATGTGCTTTTACAGCTTTTATTTTAGTGAAACAAAAATGCTGTTGTATTTTTGTCGGTAATTATCTTTGTAGAGTATTTTTTTTGGCTTTCAACAGTTAGCAGGCCTGTGCCCATGATGTCATTTAATTAATGCAATTTTTCTTTTTTTTTTTTTAAGAAAAGTTTACAGACACTTTGAAGTCATTTTTTGCAATGTTTACATTTACACTTCAGTTGAGGAGTGGTTTTCATATCTGAATTTCTGTTATGCTTAGTACAGTGATTTTCAGTATGTTGCCACACTGTTTTATTATAATTTGAAACTCTGAGAGAATAATTAATGCAAAAGAAATGTATGAAACTCTAGGGAGCTGTCCTCTGCAAGATTTGTCTTTAGCTTTATTATACTTTAATTTTCACCCTTCTGCTGGCTGCCAGAATGCTTGCCTATCACTATAAGAACCAGAACATATTCATTATATTTTTGGGAGATACAGAGAAAATATAAAGATTTATTCAACAGTATTTTCCTCCTAACTTGGTGACATCTTTTTATAGCAAAAAATATTCAGCGTATAGGAAGCAATAACAAGAAAACAAAAGAAAATATGTTTTATTTTAGTAAACATAGCTGTTGGTGTAATTTAAGTCAAAGCACATTAGTAATAGTGTGGTCAGATAAAATTAGAAGTATCCTTGGTGTACAGAAGACGTTACCTGGCGCATAAAAACCTTGCGGCTTGAGTCAGTACACACAGTACACAGACAAAAACATTAAATTACAAATGGACAAAGTAATTAGTGAATTCTTGAGGACCTGAGTGATTTAAAGAAAGATTGCTTGTACATCTTGATGATTTTTAGACCTGGCCTAGAAAACTGAATGCATGTATTTGGAAGTATTGATTTTTTTGACAGATAAAGATGATTGCAGGCAAAGAAATAATCCTTTTGGAATTCATATCAAATTGTTTGGCAAGTTCTTCTTTAACTGATGGAACTATGCAGAATCCAGGACCTGAGCAAGCTTCCTTTATTGTCACTCACTTAATAAGGGAATGTCTCTGCATGCTAAGAAATTAATAACTTACCTGTCTCATACAGTCTGGACCCACACTGAATGTAAAGTTAAATTAGAATACACTTTCTCATTAAGTTTTTTTCAGTTTAAAAAAATGTTTCATTGTTTCTTAGCACTAGTAGAGTTATCTTTCCCCTTTCAGACTTTCCAGTTATATCTGTGTTTGATGTGATAGTGTTGCTGGAGCAAAGGGTCCCCACTGATAATAATGTTGCACAGTTTTCCTCTGATACCCTGATGACTGTCTGGTTGGGTGATGTCATGTAAATGATAGCACTTGCACATCAGAAAGTTGGAAATCTAAAAGTGGAGCAGGAGCCATTCTCTGAGTGCCAGAAGTAACCAGCTTCCAGCTCTGTCTTCATGGGAGGCTCCATTTTCACACCTGAATAGCAAAGTCTACCCGTCCCCCTTCGTTACTGTTAGGTTCTTGAAGCTGGAGATGGAGATGATCCAGGTGTTGTGTTATAAAAGACTATCACATCCATCAGCTCCTGGCACAGGGTCTCCTCCTGCCTGGCTATGGAGGAGGACCCCAGTGTGCCAAGACAGACAAGATTGTCTGTTCCAGGCTGGTCCTTGGCACTGTCTCTGTTGACCCTTTCTGTGGCCAGGTTTGTGTCTCTGTCGGCATTTTTTTTTTTTTTGGTTTCCCCTTTTACTCATTATTGAGTAAAGAATCGTCAATGTATTGAAAAGGTTTTTGATCAGATGATGATCTTAGTGAAAAGGCGTTCTCTCTTTTCACATGACCCTACACCAAACTATTTCTCATTATCTCTGATGCTGCACAGTCTGGTGACCTCCTCCTGCAGACACTTTGCTTGGTCACAAGAGCAGGCAGGCAAGGAGCCCAGCTCACCTTGTCCAGTCCCAGACAGAAGCCCCAGGCATCTCTGGAGCCAAATCCCTGCAGAGCTGGAGCTCACTCTGGGTCAAGGCCTCTGCTGTGCAGGATCAGTTCCTCCAGTGAGTTTGGGAACTATGCTTTGTGGGATGTCATCACCACTGCTGAGCACAGGAAGGCTCTTCTCAGCAGAGCGTCTGTCCCCTCCTTTCAGTGCACCCTTCTGTGCCAACTGGTGCCTCCCCAGGCAGTGTCCTGTGTCTGATGCTGCTGCTCACAAGTCACACGCAGAGCAGATGTGTCACAGCTGCTCATGAGGCCAAGAAGCAAATACACTGGTTATGGTGCACTGCAGGTTACATAAGAATTCCAGTCGTGGCCTAGGGACAAATGAGTTTTGTGGAGAGGACTAATGCCATTAAAGGGACTGAGATGACCATCAAAGACTTCAGGGATAAATCATGTTCTAGTCAGCTGAAACATGGTAATGCAGTCAGAAGGAGGTACTCTTGAGGTATAGCCTTTGCAGAAGAGGAATTCTCTCTGCACAAATGGTCTGGACATGCTGAAAACCATATTTCTTTGTTTTAGGACTTCCATAGTCCTAATTTTCATAAATCAAAAAATTAATCAAAAGATAAAGATTTTCATTAATCAAAACAGAGCTGCTCTCTGATGATAAAGTTTACATGTTTACTCGATTCCGTAGTTGCAGTGAATATTTCAGATTTTCAAGTCTCTTGCTTTCCTCCTTGTTCCCATAAAGGTAGAAGTATGTAGATGCCATAACGAAAAATTTGTACAAAATCCTAAACTATTTTCCTGATTTGGAGATGGGAAGTCTGAGGCACATAAGAAAAACACTCAGGTGTCTATGCACTACAGCTTTAAGAGATAACCCAGAGCCCTGTAACAAAACCATATCAAAAGCCAGAACTAGCTCCTGGGGTGCAAAATCACTAATTGTAAGAAGTAGCCATTTGGCTATATCTTTGGGAAATACACTGCATTGGTAGTAGGACCCTGGGTTGTCTTACAGGAAATACACAATTTTTCTATAAAATCTACAAAAAAGAAACCAAATCTACAAAAATTATACCAAAGGCTTTTTCTTCTGTGGTGACTGCACTGCCTTGAAAACAGTCACAGTTATGTTTAGAGCTTACCTATATTCTATCTCCAAATTAGTGGCAAACACATTTGAAGTATGAAAACTATATTTTCTAGTTTGAAATACTGCATTTTGCTATATATGGCTTCATTCTTATTGCACTGATGCTGGGACATGGTCATTTTGCTTGTGCAGAGTCCAACTAATAATAATAATATTGCTATTTTATATAATCTTGAGTTGAAAAAAACTACTTATGCCTGTTCAATCAAGCAGACAGCTTTAGTTCCTATGGAGCTAGTAGATTCTAGTTATTTATTTCATAAATATTGCATCAATATAGGGTGAATAATGAGACATCCTAATAGCTTTCTGTATTAATCAATTTGCTTAAAATATACCTTTAACAATTTTGAAGTATTTTATGTGCTCAATTTAATTTCATAATTAGTCTCTAGTACGCAAATCTACATAAGTGTCTGAGCTATTGACATAAAATGTAATAAACAAGCACTTGTATTAGAACCTGGGTTTTAATTTTATTTGGTCCTACCAGCAAAGGAGTCAGTTACTATTCAAAGTTAACAGTATGCTCAGAATGTTAACTAGAGAGTACATAGATACAATTTTCCAGTTATGGAAAGGATAAATGGACTGAAGGAAACAACTCTAAGTAAAAGCAAAGGAAAAAAGGGTCAAATTTATTTTATTTAAATAATTTGCTATTTATTGATATCCTGATACTGTGAAAAAAGTTATTTTTTTTCCCTCACATATGCAGAAAATATTGTTGATGAGACACTATGCAATGCCTGCAGGAAGAATTAGGACAAAATGTAATTACAGTTGTTCCGTAGCTTCCTTAGTCTTTTTTTGGCAACTCCACGGTTAAAATTTTCTACAGTTAAAATGGAAAATGATTTTGCAGTTTCAGGGTAAGGTGCCATATCAGATTAAATGTGAGTAAAAATAATTTCATAATACTGACCACTGTGTAATTTTAGTTCCTATAGATCTCATCAACCACACAAGAATAAACTCACTTAGTTTATGCAAGTTTATGTGCCACTATGCATATATATGATGACTACCACCCTTCTTGAATTGAATAGGTTAATTTGTGACTCTAGGTGTCTGCACCAAATACCTATGTGGTTTCTTTCTCCTTCTGATGGAGGGGGTTAATATGCATACTGTAGCATGGGCTGTAATATGCTTGCGTGGTAAAGAACAGAAAGAAAAGAAAAACAAATTTTTGTTTTAATAAAAACGATATTGTATTGTTTTAGATGGACATCCAAACACATTTTTATTTCTTTGCAATGGCTCTGACATTTTTGCCTCTTCAAGGGCCCTTTGACAAAGAGGGTGATTAATTCCCAGGGTTCTTTTTGTCGTTGGTGAAATAGTTTCTAAATTGTGGATAATGGCAAACATCTGCAGAGCTCTATTTGTAGAGCCAACAGGATGCAAGTAGATTGTGGGGTGCTAATGTAATAACTGTGATAAAAAACAGACACTGTATTAAAGGAAACCAGCCTCTTGGGCTGGTAACTGTTATGATTTTCTGCATTATATCTCTCTGTATACTTTCCACTTGAGAAGGGTTGTCCTCTTTTAAGAGAGTCACTGCATTATGTTATGCAGAGCTTAAACCATGTCCCATTCACCATCTTACCTGCGAGGGCATCCCTGCCTGGTTGCAGATGGGCTGGAGAGCTGAATGATGTGCTGCCAGGGCATCCAGCGACAGCCCGAGCCTCTGAGACTGTGAAACACCAAGGAAGAGACCCTCATGCCACCAGCCCCATATGAGGGCTGGTGGTCCTGGGGTTTGGTAGGGCAGGAGGGTCTCCTTGTGGGGGTCTGTCAGGGCAGGGCATGTCAGCCGATGCCTGTCCCACTGCCCCAGCACTGGGCACCACCTTGGACCCATGGATGGGCTGAGCAGGGCTGTGGGAGGTGGGGAGCAGCCCTGCTGCTGCAAGTGGGATGGTTCTGTGTGAGCAGAAGGATGCAACAGAACCAACAGAGGTCATTCTCTGTGTTTGAAACATCCAACAAAATGTAACAGTGCCATGGATTTTCTGTCACTAAACATCCAGCGCTGCACTGAGGTGGCCTGTGCTCTGTCCTAGCTTTGTCATCTTCTGTTGGCCTGAGGTTGGAGGCTTAGAATTAGGGTTTAAGTTTTCCCATGGTTCAAAAAGTAAGATTTGTTTTTCTTTTATGTAATCTGAAGGTATGAACAGGTAATCTATCCATTTTGGGGTTTGAGACACAATTAAACATGCAAAAATTCAGCATTTGCTAGACAAGAGTTTCAACAGCAATCTAGAGAGATTTTTAGGTTTCCAACCTCATGAGTTGACAAAAAAAAAGTGACAGAAGAATTTTCTAAATACTGTATCAAGTTACCAGCATTTCAAAAGTAACATACTCATCAGAAAAACACCTGCACAAGATACAGAATTAGACCATAGACACGAATAAAATATTACTGTTTTACATATCTGGTAGTGTACAAAAATGACACACAGCTGGACACTAGGCTGAGGCCCCTAAGAAAAGCTTTCTCAGCCTATTTTTTTACAGCCTGTGTAGAAAACAGCCCTGTTGCCAGATGTTTTGTTGAGATCTGTGATATCCCCTCCAGAATGATGGCCAGCATCTTTGTAATGAACAGCGTAGCTTATGCCTTAGCTTTCCAGTATCCCACTGATTTTCACAGAACTCTATGTCCTCCTTCCAGGCTTTGAAGCTGCAAAAGAAAGTAATGTTTTGTTGGCTGGTGAGCCAGTCTGTCAACATCTTGGGACTGTAAATTACCGCATGCTTTCTATGGTTTGCTTGGATTGGCAGAAACTAGTTGTACACATGTCGGCATCCTGTGATTATTAGCAGCAGCAGAAACTGGAAGAGCTAACATAACATGGGAGTAAAGGAGATAGCTGCTAAAAATATTTTTGAGTGTTGCTGTTATCCTGTTCTGATTCTTCCGTTCATGTGAGAAATTATTCTGCTTATATTGACCTGAAAACATTATGTTCTGGCAGGCAATCATACAGTCTTGATTGAATTTCAAGAATAAAAAGACCCTCCCAGCATTTTTACTTATAGTCTTTCAAATTTATTTGCTTGTCTTGGCACTCTTTTCTCCTATATCTGAGATTTGGGTTTCTGCACATTTTTTAAAGATTCTAATCTGACAGCCTCCAGGAGTCTGAATTCCATATCATCTGTCATTTACTTCATGTGTGACATAGACTATATGCATTTACTACATCTGCAAAGCCACAGAAAATATTATTATCATAAGGTTGTAATGGGATCTAATATTTATGAAGGCTGCTCTAATCCCTTCCACTGAGAAATCTCACAAGAGAAAATTTATGCTATTCAGAACATTAGCTCTGAAGAATATGAACATATAAGCCAAACATCTAATTAAAAATCTCACTCTGAGAAGATTTACATTGGCTTTGAGTTAAATAAAGCAGTATTATATATGATCTATAGATACTCCATGCATTAGACCAATATAAATCTGAAAAACAGTATTAAGGAGTTTAAGTATCTACATAGTGAAAGGGGAATGTGAAAAAATTGACGCATTATATGAAAAAAAGATTTTTGTAATTTCTGTCATTCTTTTATCCCAGATATTATATTTTCTCTGATACCACTGTTTATAAAGTACAGTTCAATTTTGGGGTTTTTTTTGGTATTTGTAATAACATCTGCCTTTATTAGTATAGTTTTATCATTAAACCTCATAATATAATATGGATGAATTTGAAATATTCATGAACATCAAGGAAAATGTGACAAATGGGTTACCCACTGAAAATCTGGAGTAGGATTCAAAAGACAGACTTTAATAACCTGCTATGCCAGTAACTTCCCTTATGAGAAGTCACAGTCACTGTATTTTTTGGTCTTAGTTTCAAGAAAGGGAAACAGTGTGCTAACATTAATTTGCAAGAATTTAGATACTCTGAGAATTTCATGTTTCCACATACCTGCTGGAATTTCTTAACAGGATTTCATCAGAATGGTATGAATCACTTCATGCTGATTGAGATGTACTTTTATTAGCTGCTTACATTGACAACATAGGTGCCAGTAGCTGAAAATTAGTTTCTGTGTGGATTCTTCCATACTGTTGTTAGGTGGCTTTTAAAAACTTCAGTGTTCTATGGATAGTATGCCTTAGTTGTCTTTATTTTAATAGAACACCCACACCAAATCCAAGTAAACAGAAATGTGTTTCAGCAAAATGTTTTTTTCACTGAGAAAGCGTGTCAGCAACAAAACTGTTGATGCAAAAGTTTTGTCTTCAATTAATATGTCATGGGTGCAGAGAAAAGGGGGCCTAAATTCTAAAAAATATATTACCTTGAATATTTATAAAATATCTTTACTTTTTCAGTCACCAACTGAGAATTTTGAGATGGCTACATAAGGACATTAAGTGCTCTCATTTTAGCCTTTCTAAATTACTGCTCTATATTTTTACATTTGATTGTTAGAAATTTCCAGAATCGTTTTATTGTGAGTTTCCAGAATTTCTAATACTTCTAATTTCCAATTAGAAATTGCTTTTTTGTTTAATTTCTCATAGGACAGGAAAAATTTTTGCTTGCTATACAATAGGCCCAGCATTCTTTCTTAGATACCATAAAACCCTCTTTCGTCACTTCAGTTGGGCTGCTTTCACCCTGAGACTCCCGCAAGATACAGCTGAGGGGTGTGAAGGGATTTTTTGTTGGAGGATACATGTGACAGCAGGCTAGAAGTAGTAAGCTCCTAGGTTAGGTGTTTGCAACTTCTCTGCAAACAGCTGAGTCCTCTTGGACCAGATAAACTGTTTTTTGGGGAAGGGCCAGGCTTCTCCAAATGGGCTGACCTGTCCTGCTGCTGCTTCTGTTGCCACTGCTGGGTTATTGTCTTCTAGTTCCCAGGAGCTGGTAGGAAGGGAAGGTCTTGCAGTTTTACTCAGGGCTTTAGAGTCCTGGAGCTGTTAGCTGTCTCTGGTCCAAGAGTTGTACTTCCATCTGTTTTTACTTTCCATATCTTGCTTGTTTTAGCTCGCCTGCTTTCTCACACCTCAACAAGAATTTTCTCAGTGAACCAGAGCCAAGGTCAGGCAGAGGGGCTGTACAAACCAGGGACAGCTGAACTCTGCAGCAGAGTCACACAGCTACTAATAAGAAAAGTTACTGTGAGAAAAGTAGTGGTATAGAAGCCAAGAAGGCAGTGGAACAAAAAATCAAAGTCAGAGAGAGGGGAAAAAAAGGGCAAAAGAACGTGGTATAAATTTTTTAGACACTGGATATGAGTATAATCTATTCAAAGTCTAGCTTGGAATTTCATGTCCCTGAATGCAGGTATAAAGTCATGACCAAGTATCAAGGTATGATAAATGAAAGGTAATTGTCAAAGGTAACAAAGAACAAGAATATATTTTTCAATTTCTGTATACAAGTGAGTTGATTTCTGTAATATGGTTTTGGTTTATATTAATTTGTTTTAAAATATCCAATATTGACTGAATTGGAAAAAAATACAATATTGTCCCAGTCTCATGACAGGTTCAGGCCGGGTGTTATTCCATGAAAAATTTTGTTCATCTCCACACTTCAGTGTCTGTTCACAGCGTTCATTACTGGAAATGAACTAGGCAACATTTCTGGCTTATTAATTTTATTATATTATACTTGATTTTTAAGCTTATTTTGACAGCATGAATGTTTTATATGATCATACAATAATGGTGACTTTTGATACCATAGTCTGATTCACAGTGTATAAAGTACAATGTGTTCCACAGAATAGAAAAATATTGTGACTAATTTTTAAATCCATAATTATGGATAAATAATTTATCAAGTTACTTAGCTTTTTATCAAAATTTCCTTGGTATCCTCCATTTAAAACAGGTTATTCTTAAGCCAAAGTTCCTGTACCATTGTCTCAGCTTCACTGGTCAGCTCCAATCAGGACTCTCTTAACCATAAAAGTTGTTGATATAACTGATATAGGAGCTGATGTAATCTTTTCTCTTTGCAGGAGCCACATAAGAGTCAATTTGAAACACAGTTTGTTTCTAACTAATGGAAATACCCATGAACGTCCCTCCCAGAATGTAGCTATATAACTGAGCAACATTTGAAAACACCAGTATGTTCAAGTCCAGCCTTCAAAAGGTGACAGATGTTTTTCACATGGCTAGAAATGTAGTAGCATGTCCTGATTTGTCCCAGAACATTTTTTTCTGCTGAGTCAGTTTTACTGAGAAGTAAAAAAAATTCCATTTATAGCATTTTCTCTTTGTATTTTTCCATGGTGACAAAAGCTATCATTTTAGTGTAACTACAACCATGATTTCTTTGTCAGAATCTGAAACTGTAGTTTCATGCCTTATTGTATTTTAAAAAAATATTTCAGCAGCACAATTACTGTTTCAGAAGCAAGTATTTCATAGAGAATGTTTGGTCACATCAGGACAAAAAAAAAATATAGGAAAATAGTTATTTAAAATATTAAATAAACAACAATATAAATACAAAAATATTCTCAAAAATTCTAGTTGTTTCCATAACTCAATGCAGTTCAGTTTTGCAAGCTTGCAAATTATTTGTGTCGTAGTATATATGGAATATTTTATTGAAGCAAAGATTGTCTTGATTTCCGCAAAATTTTATATAGATAACATAAGTACCTGTTAAATCGCTTTATTAGTGATGCCTATTAAAGTTCTCAATTACTTCTTTTTTTAGAATATTAATATTATTAGCAGAAACAAATTTGAACTAACTGTGATTATGTGCTCACAGGGAAAAAAAAAAAAGAAATACCAGAAGATATTTTAACCTTAGTTGTAGTCCGCTTCAGGAAACATAAAGAAAGCCTGCTTGCAATCTTATCCTGCTTAGTATTAAGATAACCAATTCTCTTTCTTAGCTGTATTCTGTTGACTTTTATGACCCTCAATTAGTTTGCTATGTTAGAATGGCAACTGATACATCATATATATGATAAGAGATTTATAAAATCCATAAATGCATAAATTTTGAGTAAGAAACTATTTGCATAGGTAGTTAACATTTTGTGATAGACATTTTTATATTGTTGGAAAAAAATAGTAATCTTGCTGGGAAAGCTTTTTGAAAGCCTCTCCTAAAGATCTTCTTTCATGTATTTAAATGATAATACATTTTACAAGGCTTTGATGAGCACTTGAACAGGACATCTAACCAGAATATGTATTAGAAATGCAAAATTGTTCAGTGTCTTCAAACATTATAAAAACCATACTTAGATAAATTAGGAGCAAGCTACCATCACTTCTTTTCTAGTTGTAGTTGCTGGCACTGGTTGACAGTAATTCCTTTGTAGCATAAAGCATTGGAATGATCATAATACTTTCTGCTTTTTAGCCTCATTTAGGAGTTAAAAGGCTTCTCTCTGATTCAGTTTAATCTAGTCTTCCTCTGGCACAGAAAATACTTTATTTTAGTCAAACATAACTCTGATGAAATGTTACATGCTAGTGAACTACACTAGTACAAATTAACTGTGTGCTCAGCCCTTTATGGAAAAACATGGAATGAACTCTAGGAGAGGAAATTTTGTTATGTATCTCCTTGGTTTCATCTAAACATTGCACAAGTCAGAGAAAACAAAGGGGATGAATTAAGTGACCTGAAGAGGATTGGAATAAAGTAATTTTCCATTCTTGTGGAGAAATCTGGAGCTCTAGTGCAAGGCACTCGAGCCAGGCACCTTTGACATTTTTTCTCTGACAGAAAGATCTTCAATTGGCTGAGTGTCCTCACAGCTGCCCAGAGAGACCAGCAGCAGGGAATGCAGTAAAAGCTAATACTAATGCAGGTGTTCTCACTCAACATGACAATCAGACCTCCACAGCACTATAATCTGCTGAAAGCAGTTTTTCCCAGTTTCTCTGTCCTGCTTGCTAATTAAACTTGTATTTTCACATATTGCTCAGAATTCAAGCTGTGGAAGATAATAATCTTTCAGATCAGATAAAATTAGAATTTATAAAGTTGAAAAATACTGCTAAGATCATCAAATCCAACCAATAACGTGAGACCACTGTGTTCACCTCTAAACCATATCTCGAGATGCAACATAGAATGACAGAATATCCTGAGTTTGAAGGAACCCACAAGGATTATTGATACAATGGCATATCCATACGCTGTTGGAACACATCCAGGGGTGGTGACTGCACCACTTTCTTGGCAGCCTGTCCCAGAGCCTGGACACCCTTTCAGTGAAGAAATTTTTTCTTAATACCCAATCTAAATCTCCCCTGGTGCAACCTGAGGTCATTTCCTCTGGTTCTGTCACTTGTTTATTGGGAGAAGCAACAAGCCCCCACCTCCTTTAAGGCAGTCGCAGAGAGAGATGAGGTCTCCCCTGAG
>VYZP01079104.1:3007-13778 GCA_013400635.1 Hypocryptadius cinnamomeus | reverse complement strand
AATAAAATATTGTGACATACTGTTTGGGAGGGAGGGTTATAGAATTTCTGACCCTCCGTTTCACATCCATTTTTATTGTTCAGTGTGTAATAAATAAGCAAGAAATATGCTTTGACTGGAATAGTGGACAATTAATATGCTGTCTCTTATCTATTTTCACAAGCTAGCTTTAATTCCTTGGTAATGCCCCACTTTGAAAGGAGACTAGCAATTATCTTCGACCCTGAAAGTCTGACCTACTCTAGTGCAACACAGTGAATCCTGTCTTAAGCCATTACTCAAGAGACCAGTAAAAATTGGTCACCTACCACATATGACCTTTAGCTAAATCCATAGAACACTGCTATGGAAATTCTGGGAACTACATTAAAGTAATTGTTTAAGGTAGGATTATCTTCCAGAGGCAGGATAGGATATGAATAAGGTTTATCTATTTTTGATTAAAATAAAATACTGCCAACCATGTATTTTTTAATTGATGTTTATTGCGAATGCTAAGTTCTTTTCACAGTGCACAGTCAGGCAGCTGGCAGAGACCCACAGGTTAACTTAAAAAGCACATTACTGTTCTGATATTATTGATGATGCTATCAGCGCTTCAGGTAGGCTAAAAAGAGGAATTGCAACTTTTTCCTGAGCTGGTCTCACAGCAGTCTTGTCTCCACTGGCAAGAAGCAGATCGGTTATTAAAATTTCAAGAGGATTCATTTACACTGTGGCAAAAGCAAATTAAAGAAAAAAAAAACCAAAACAAACAAAACCAGAACTATGTATGACTTATACACCTTTGTATTTTTGTCAGGACCAAGTAAAAGACATGATCCAAAGCTGAAAACTCCTTGAGAATACCTCTAGTGATTAAAATTAATGCAAGAACAACATAGGTTTTAAGAAATCACATAATTGTTACATGACATTCTTACTCTCATGAATGCAGAAACTGAACTACAAATGCAAGTTATTTCTGGGGAAAAGACCTTTGAGTGATAGGTGTGGTATTTTCAGAGACAAACCTGAGAACTATACCATGAAACTGTGGATGTGAGGCCAGTTGGACTTTTATCATTCATTCCCATTGTAGTTTTTTGGTCACAAAGGAAGATGTTGCACTAGATTTTTGCCTGGAAGAAGTAGACTTTTCATTGGAAAATGTTGAATGTTATGGGAAAGGAAGGAAGGAAGGAAGGATAGCAACAGGAAAAAAAAATCAGGGCAGCAGAGGAAACCAGAAAAAGAGACTAGGAGAATAGAAGAAAATGGAAAATGAGGAGGAAATTATGGCAGATCTGCTCATTCAAGTTCAAAGGTGTGAGTTCAGAGATGTGTAGAGTTTGACTGTAATAAAGTAAAGAAATGGAAAGGCAGAGAAGAAAACTGACTCAATAAATCATCAAAGTACTGATACCCTGGTTGATGACAGCAACTCTAAAATAAATAGTCAAATTTTAGAGTCAAATGAGCAGTTAGTTCATCTCCTAAGAAGGAAGGTGGCTCCGGGAGTGAGAGGGCAAAGATATTATCAAGAGTATCTGGCAGAGGTGAGATGGGAAGGTTCTTTCACATGTCTGCACCAAGGTATACAAAGGTAGCAATGGAAAAGAGATTCTGCTATTGATGAATTCTTTCAACATTACAAGGAGAGATACTGGGGAGATGAATTGTTTCTTGGCATTGTAGTCCTGTCGGCACAAGCTTTCTGAAAACATGCTGGTTTTAGACTTGCAGGCAGTGCCTTTAACCTGTAGATTTCTCCAGAGGTGGTCTCAAAATTGAAAGATGAAATAAAATATGTTTTATCATCAGGTTTTTTGTCATTCTTTTGGATTCAGTTATTTGGTTCATCATTTTTTATATAGGAAAAGAAAAAAACCTGGAAAATTCCAAGAGATATAAAAAAATATTGCTGAAAAAAAAGTATAGCTCCTAAATACAAGCCATGCACTACTTTGGTGCTTTATATTTAAATTTCAAACTCTTCATGTCAGGGGAATTAATGGCTAAAGATATCATAAGGCGTATGCTGAATACATTATAGATGTAAGAGGATTATTCTGATCAACCAGATGGAAATGCATATTTCATCACACAACTACAGCTTTAACTCTGGCCCAAAATAAACAATGTTTTTCCATCAGTGATTTCAGTATGTAAACAGAACATAGCACACAACCCTGCTGAAAAAGAAACAGTTTTGGCTGAGATTTTTTAAAAACAGTTAGTGGAGCTGAACCACTCTGTGACTCCCTGAGCTTTGTAAACTCCTTCCTAAGACCCTAATCTCTGTACACAGCTAAAATATCTAAAATAAGAGGTAGCTCTGAAATGTATTAGTTCATAACACTGCTTTTCTCTTAAAATCTCTGGGCACTCTTCAGCTGAACCTGGCAGTTTGTACAAACTGATATAGCATTACCCTTTTGTTTTCACCTGCTGAAGTAGACCTAACATTTGAATGTGTAAGGCATACAAAAAGTTCCCTGAATGTGGACTGAGGTGCTCTTTTTGGTTGCTCAAGGTAGTCCTAATTAAATTTTATTAATTATGCCTGATTCTCTACTGTTATTCTCTTTTCTGAATGGTAATTTGCATTATCTCTAGTAAAATGATAGAACATAAAAATGTAAAGGAAAAGACATTTTAAAGAAAAGTTAGAACAGCTTCAAATAACTACTTAGTTAGTATATGATCTTACAAACACACATGTTATTAAGGCTTGGAGAGACATTTTGCAATGGATAAAAAAAACTTTGTACCACCCTTTATTAATTTTGTGTAGCTATCATCAGGCTCATAAAGAAAATTGACAGAAACTTGTTTGGACTTTTTTCCCAATACCACTGTCTTCTGCGTATTCCTGTCTGTTTAACCAATCCAAGACCCATGAGCCATTGGGATGAATATTATGGTTTTCATAAAGAATTTTTATTTAAAAATAGAAAGTGAAGAGTCAATCTGTATTAAAGATCTTTTCACATCTATGTTTTCATCAGTTGGAATTTGTTTACTGTCTTTTCCACTGTCAGTAAAAGGAGTCTCACTTGTACTTGGCACCTTTAGCTACTCTGAAGTTACTTTAAATGCCAACATCTCAGAGCTGTTCTTTTTGTTCTCTTACTTCCAGACTTATTCACAAAGGCTTGCAAGGGAATTCAGAAACAGGAATGAACTATCTTCTTCCTAGTTTAATGAAGTGGCATTATTCAACTGTTCTGGTTGAAAGTCAGGCCATCTAAACTGATAATACAAAGCTAATCATCTGACATGGGGCTATTGAACAGATTTGGGAAAATCTTCGCTTGCATTCAGTAACAGCTTTTTGATTATTCAGGTCCAACTCTAAAGAAGTCATTGCATTGTTGATGTTACTGCTTCCTGGTTCCTGTAGGTTTTTAAAACTATTCCTAGAGCAAATGAGAGAGGAAAGTGTGTGTTGAAGTCACTTTTCTGTCTCTGCTAGAAAAGAACACACTTGCAATTTACTGTAATGAAGGAATAATATTCGGTACACGGTGATCTAATTAACAACCCAAAAAAATTCTTTGCCAAGTCTTCTTCATAAACATGTGGGTGAGGATAAGAATGAGAGGGGGAAGACAAAAGTTAGTTCTTAGATTAACATTCAGAAATGTAACAATTTTGTGCAGCACTAAAGTAATTATTATATGTGATGTTAAAGAGAGTGGATGATATTAATTAATATTGCAGTAATAATAACTTCTTAAGTTCTTGCAGCCTACTGAACTGATGACTATATACAAACTCACTTTTCTTAGGAAAGCTACCATCATTGTGGATGAGATAAATGGTTTATCTAATGCAGTAGCATTCTTACTGTCATGACCAATGGCAGCTAAATTCAGAGACAAGTACCAAACCACCATAGCAGACAACTTTAGACTTCTAGTTCAGGACATGTATCAAGGAGATTCACTGCTATCTTGAAGATAAGGCTGGCTGTCCTTTAATCTTCATACACTTTTGAGGTGTAAATGCACTTTTTTTCTCCTTTTTCAGAATTAGGTAACAACCCAAGAGACACTTCATGGCTGACAGTGTTAGAGTCTGCTTCATAAACTGGACAACTCTGAAAGAATTGGGAGAAATACATGTTACCTGATTGCTGATGCTGCTGGACAGTTATGTTCCCAGCCAGTAGTCAAAAGTTATACCATGACTTTCTGTACATTAACTTTTCAAGTGGAACTGGTTGCCATGAAAATCCATGTAATCCATGTTTTGCTGTCAGTCATAGGTGCCCTTGTGATATAAGACACTCCACTGTGCTGGGCCACGTGCAGCATAGACAGGGACTGTCCATAAACAAAAACCCCTATATTTTAGAATTTTTCCTCTGTGCTGAGACACAAAGGCTACAGGTTTTCATCAGGTAAGAGAAATAAAAATACCATCTACTTCTTAGGAAGTCTTCAATTTCAGAAAAAAACTCAGCCCCTGTACAGACCAAATTAGTTAAAGGGGTATTTAATTGCACAGATTCCCATTGATGTAAGCACTTATCCCTCCACAAAACAAAACTCCAGCTAGTTTTCTCCATCTTTTAAATTATCTTTTTTTTTCAAGACTTCGTTTGTTACCATTTTCTGTATTTACTCCCAGCTATGCTAAAATGTTTCAGTGCTATGCAATTGAGAACAGAGCCAGAGGAGCATTTGGCGATACTTTCTCTCACTCTACAAGACCGAGAAACTCTTCTACCAGAAATGGAACAATGGGGATTTTAAAGCTCTTTTTCCCATTTATTTTTATCGACTTTCTGTTTCACAGACATCCCTTACAGGGAAGGGAAGAGGGGTGAAGTGTAAGGAGGCGGAGAAACTTGGAGATTTTTGATGATTAGTTGGGATGAGACAGGAAAGAGGGGTGGTTATTATGAGATGAATCATATCCCAAGGGCTTGAGAAGGCTTCATGTATGTTTCGAATACTCCTGGGCTGTAATTATCTCAGGATAGGTAAAAGAGGTATTTTTAGAAATGTCAATTTTCTTGATTTATTGGAATTTAAGAGCTCAGGCAGAAGACTCAGAAAATGGGAATTTGCGGCCCTGTAAAGGTTGAGACTCCAGCCATTTTGCAGTAATAACCTGAGGGAAAGAAAGCTCTTGATTCCCCCATCCCAGGAAGCCCAGCAGACCTTTTGAGACATTGATTTATGCCTAGTAAGTAGTTCTGATTTCCTTTCCTTTTTTTTTTTTTTTTTTCTGGTGGTTTCCTCATTTGCCTTTTCACAACTAACTCAATCCTTAGAGCTTGTACTGTCTCCAGTGCATCCCTTGGAGGGATCTCCAGTGTCACTCTAGCTGTGGCTCTATATTCCTCTGTTACCATATCTCTTCAGACTGCTTCAAAGCAAGCTTGTACTTTTAATCAAATCGCCTTATGTGTCTTTTCCTTCTGTTTGTTTGTTACTTGCATCCTCTGTGGCTTCACCATCCCTGAAACAACTACTTCCTTGACCATTTTTATGTTTGGTAGGGGGATGGGAGTGAGTTTGTATAGAAATCAAACAGCCAAGGACAGGTAATAGAATCTCAGCAAAGAGACTGGAACCTGAGCAAGCCCTCAATACCTCTCTGTTGTGCACAGATTTTGTTGCACTTGTGCCCTCAGCCTGTCCTGCTGCTAAAAAGCAGCCTGGGACTTGACATTTATTACATGATGTATTTGTTGAGTTTCTATTTATGTTCTGAAAAAAAAAAAAAACAAACACTTGTAAAGTGCTGGAATTACAAACTAAGAGCACACTTGTTCTGTCCAGCAAATTACACAGTTGCTGTGTTACCATGTGCTGTAAAAAAGAGGTTTTTCTCTATTCATGGTTATTAACAGCAAGTTCCACAGCAGACAAGAGTACATAGCATTACTCATTTGTTTCAGGTGCAATTAAGTTATTGTTCTCTCTGGGCTCCCTACTGAGTATTTATTCACAGTATGATCTTGAGCAAATCATTCAGGGCCCATGTTCAACAAACGTTTTGGTGCATTTACTTTAGTGGTTTAACACAGCCAGCAACTCAGCCCCACTCAGCGTCTTGCTCACCCTCCCAATGTGGAATGGGGGAGAGAAGCAGGAAGGGCAAAAGTGAGAAAAGTCATGGGTTGAGAAAGAAAGTTTAGTAGGAAAAGCAAAATATGTGCATGCAAACAGAGCAAAACAAGGAATTCATTCACCTGTCCCCATGGACAGGTAAGTCTTCAGGCATCTCCAGGAAAGCAGGGCTACATCCCCTGTAATGGTGACCTGTGAAGACAAATACATCACTATGAATGTCCCCCACTCCCTCCTTCTTTTCCCAGATTTACATGCTGAGCATGACACCATATGGTCTGAACATGACACCCTGTGTTCTGGGATATTCTTTGGGTCAGCTGGGGTCACCTATCCCGGCCGTGTCCCCTTCCACCTCCTTGTGCACCCCCAGCCCCCTCACTGGTGGACTGGGGGTGAGGAGCAGCAAAGGCCTTGGCTCTGTGTGAGCACTGCTGAGCAATGGCGAAACCAGCTCTGTGTCACCAATGCTGTTTCCAGCACGAATCCAAAACACAGCCCCACACCAGCTACTATGAAGAAAATTAACTCTATCCTAGTGGAAACCAGCACACTTACCGGGGAAGGTCTAATCATGTCACACTTCTGGGTTTTGCTGAAGTCATAATCCCTGTGAAGTTGAAGAATATAGCATCTTTTGAATGTTTTTTCAGCATAAGACACTGGAGTTGTTCTGGATATATATCTTATTAACACTGGTCAGTTGCCTTTCAATTTACCAGGAAAAATCAGAGGGTTGTGTTAGTTAATGCTGTCATACCAGTACTGAAGTTTGCAAGTAGACGCTTAAACTTTTTTTTTAATCTTTTAATCCTACCCTTCTCCAAATCCCTTTTGTTAGCAATCTAAACAATAAGCCATTCCTTTTAAAAATGTGTTATTTCTCTGATGAAAAATATGCATAAATGTGTTATATGTCTCCCTTGGAACTTAAGAATTGACTTTTTTCCTTTATTTTAAATTCTCATGTTCAGAGTCAAGGCTAAAATCAGTGCTGTAGGGCATATAGTGGCTGCAGTATTTGGGAATTCACTGTCTCAGGTGTCAAGGTTTAGCTTCAGCAGGTGACTAAGTACTAGATAGTCACTTCCCCACTCACAGAAAATTGGAAAGAAAGGAAAACTCATGGTTTGACAGAAGAAGAGTTTAATAATTGAAACAAAGTACTAGTAGTAGTGTCATAGTAGTAACAGTAAAAATAATTCAGCAATCGGATCATAATTAATGATAAGTAGTAAAAATAACAACAATAATAATGGAAAGGAGGCCCAAGAGAAACAAGTGATGTGCAATACCATGCTCATCATCCACTGGCTGATTTCCAGTTCATCCCCCACCAGCGAACAGTGGCTCCTGGCCAGCTTCCCCCAGTTTGTATGCTGGGCTTGACATTCTATGGTATAGAATATCCCTTTAGCCAGTTTGGGTCAGCTGTCCTGGCCATGTTCCTTCCTGGTTTCTTGTGTACCTTCTCACAGGCAGAGCATGGGACACAAAAAAGTCCTCGACTTAGAGTAAGCACCAGTCATCAACCACTGAAATATCAGGGGTTTACAAATATTATTCTCATACTAAATTCAAACACCATGGCATTATCATCTAAGAAGAGATTTAACTCTAGTCCAGCCAAAGCCAGGACACCAAGGGAGAAAATATTATCTCTTCAGATAGAATACTTCCATCTTTTAATAACTTTTCTTTATAGTTTGGCTGTTGTAATCCAATGCTTAATGATGAAGAAATCCCATTTCATTATACTAATATATCTCTGCATATTGTTTTGATAAAAGTGTGTGTGATCTGTTTTCTTCAGCCAGCAACCCACTATTGCTTTAAGAAGTAGAAGATAAAAATGTTTGAGTGTTAATTACTGACGTGCGGCGCAGCAGAGCGGCTGAAGGCAATCATGTGCTGTACCCCTCTGCTGGTATTTAAATAGCTCCTGGGAAACCACTTCAATGTCGTTTGCAAGCTTGCCAAGCAGACCTTTATTGATCAGAATGTCAATTACAGTATCTCATACGCTTGCATTAAGTACCCTGTCCAAGAAAGTGTGGCAGAATGAAGGCTATCAAGGCTGATATTAGCCTGTCAGCCCATGAATTTGCAGCTCCTTGAGAGCAGGAAGAGAATAATTTCAAAGATAAAAATGTACCAAAGTTTTTGCACAAAGCAGCTATATGTCATGTTCTGATGTCCAAGCTCATTACACTATTTTCCTTTCAAGAATAACAGAATTTCTCAGGCCTCATTAATGTAATCTACAGCCCAGTCTCATGCGCAAATAAAAAGTTAACTCATGGAGCTCAGAAAGGGAAGTAGATCTGTATGAATTAAAATCTCATGTAGACAAAATCTGACACTGAACTTTTGAAAACAGAGAAAAACTTACATTCCAAAACTTACATACATAAAATCTCAAATTCCAAACAAGTTTCCTTTAAAGGGATGCTACCAGGTTTTGTTTATATTTCTGTATAGAAATACTTCTAAACTGTTTAATGATACAGTACTTCTCAGGATCTTTCTCTCATAAATGAATAAAGGAAAAATAACTCTAACAATGAGTTTAGCAGGTGCATGTCATGCATCTGATTAAATTTTTTAGTTAATTTTGACTTAATCTTTCCCTTGCCTAGCTCAAATTCACTCAATAATCACAAGCAGGCCTACCAACCACACCTGCTCTGAATGGTTTACATGGGGGAGGAGCACCCTTGACACAACAACTTCAGAGCTTTCAGTGACTTACAAAAATAATTATTTGTTTGTCAGATAAAATATTCATTAAATCAGAAATTAACTATATTTTAAAAGATTTTGTATGAGCTTATACATTTGGATGTAAAGGCACCTCTCCAACAGTCCATGTCCTTCTCACACAATATATCCAGAAGAAGGTTTCAAAACCTCTTTCACAGAATTGATATTGAAAAAATAACCTTTTATCTCAGAAGGTAGAAACATATTTTTCAGGTATTTTAGTGTGGATGAGTCACCTTTTCTGTTGCATGTATTCTGTACAGCGCCCAAAGCAGAGAAAATCTCCACACCCCTACCACAATGAAGATGCTACAGAGAAGAGGAAAAGAGAATATTGACTTGTGGTTTCTGCTGTAATTGTGTATATTTTAGCTTCTGTAGAGAGAGTGAATATCTGAATCAAGCACACTCTTCTCTAAGGGAAAAGAAAGGGTTACTTCTAGACATTTACAGTTGCTAAGAAATTTTCATTTCCATTCTAAGAAAAGCTTCATTTCAGTAAAGTGCATTAGACTTTGAGAAAAAATAACTGTGGTGTTGATTGAATAGGACGTATAAGAAATTCTGCTTGAAGTGGCTTAGAATGTCTGCTGCGTTAAACCATTCAAAAAGACATTTTACAGTGTCAATGCTAAAAAGAAAAGCCCAACAGCTGTTTCGTAGAAGCAAGAATGAGGTGATGTAAAGAGTGCAACTTGTGCAACCACAAAATTGCCTTTGTCTCCTTGCTCTTTTTTTGCTCTTGAGTTTAAAAAGCCTAGGACGTGCTCAAGGAAAGATTTCTCCTTTCCTGTAAGGAAGGGGTAAAAACTTACAGGAGTAAGATATGGGGGAGGGAAAAAAGGAACCAAGCCCCAACAGAACAAAGCAAAACAAAACCAAAAAACTCCCATATTAGACCTCTCACTTTTTCATAAAAAACAGGAACAGCATGATATCACAAGTCCAGAGCTACATCCCTGGCCACACTCTGCAATTCTGGGCTTTATGTTATATATATTGTTCAAACCAGTATTTTCAGCATATTTTCTTAAAGCAGAAATAGCACAGTAAGATAAACATCTTTAGGGGATCCCAAGGAATTTTTCACAGAGAGATTGCATAGTCATAATAATAAATCAGCCCATTTCCACACTTGTACTCTTCTCTATATTCTTTTTGGGGGGCAACCTGTGCTGCAAGGGGACATACATTAGAATATACAAAATGGACATCTAGAAGAGGCATTCTCAAGGTGACTTGTGATTCTTGTAGACATGTTCCAGATCCTGCTCGGTTTTATCACAGGACTTACAAAAGGTCAGTACCATTACTGGAAGTAATGCTTCACTTATGATTTCATGCACCATCTCCTCAAAACTGCTCCATATTCCTTCTTTTAAGGGATCTGTTAAGCTGGCTTTGGTAATAGTGACATAGTGGTTTTCTGGGTCACCTTGAACTAGCCACTTTAAAACTTCCAAAAGTGGAAGAAACCATAAAAATGCCTCTGTATTTTAGAGGGCTAATGTGGATGAATAAATCAAAGGACTTCAGTGAATGTTTAATAGCCATGTGTCGCTGTAATGTCACTGCTTTTCAGGAAATGGGTGGATGCTTGTGACTTATATCTTTTAAATTAATAAAAACCTTTTCAAAGGATTCTCTTGAAAATGAAGATGCTTTATTTACTTTTTTTTTCTTCTGTACAGTTACTATATTGTAAGGGCATTAGGAAGATAGATCAGAGGGTTGGTACTAGACAATCTTCAAGGTCCCTTCCAATTCAAATCATTGCATGATTCATTAATGTTTGTTGGATCGAGATACCATGGTGATGAGCACCAGAGGAGCACCACTGAAATAGTTAAATTTCTTACAGTGTCCAGGCTTTGAATAATGGCATTAATTAGAGTAAGGAAAGTTTACTGCATTGAAACTGAATAGTTGGGGTTTTTTAC
>VYZP01079103.1:10804-34606 GCA_013400635.1 Hypocryptadius cinnamomeus | reverse complement strand
CCAGGGTTTTAGTAGGTCAAATAAGTTGACTGATACCTTGTAAAACTTCACTTCTGCTTCCAAATGCTTAATGTACTGTGACTGATCAGTGATTATAGGAACAAGATCAAAAAGGGCTGGTAAGTCTTCAGGCACAGCTTCTGGGGGCTTCTGAAGGGAGTAAAGAACAACATGTGTTATGTTCTGATTTTCCATTATTGCAGTAAGATCTTGCTTGCACACAGAATACAACCTACAGTTTAAATGCACACAGAGTTGTTAATGGAGTCTAGTTCACGCTTTTGAAGGAAAACAAGTATCTTTATGCATATCCCTATTTTTGAAACTCATACAATTCTAACACCTATGATTTTGGCTCACAAACATACCTTTTTGTGCAGAAATATTCCATTATATATTTTCTAAATATAATTGAAGTCTAAAAGAGATCAAATATTCAGAAACCTACGTCCTTGTTTTTAAATATTACTTTTGAAATATTTACCATTCAAAAAAAAACAAAACCAAAAAAACAAAACCCAAACCAAACCTGAACAAAACCCCTGCAAAGCAAAATAAAAAAAAGCAAACCAAGCTACTAATGGCTATAACATCTACTAGTTATCTTATCTGCAGGTTTTGCCAACAATGCATTAAAATTCCTTTTCCAATCCTTATAAAGGTATAACCCTTAAATTAGGATGAGGTGAAATTTTCTAGCAATGAAAACCTTGCATTCCAATTATACCAAATATAAGTAGTGGCTGTTTTAAAGAGGGGGACACTCTTGAGATATCTGGAACCAGGATCGCAGAGACAAATGGAGGATATCCAGAACTATCTGAAGAAACATCCATCCCTTTAGAGAAGGANNNTCCATCCCTTTAGAGAAGGAATTCCAAATTTGCCACATATTCTGCCTAGCTCAGTAGACATAAGCCCCATGTTCTATTGACTCAGAATTCATCTTGATTTAAATTCTTAATCCTAACTACTTTAGAAATTAAACCAAAAAAGGAACCACACTTGTTAAAGTATATTTAATATAGCCTTGATAATATTTGTAAGTCTGTTTCTCTGGCTCCTATTCATCCATCCCTCTTCTCTGAAAATGTAATGAACACCTTGCAGCTGAGACCTCCAGCTGCCTCCCTGACAAGATTACACCACACCAGCAGTGTTAGAAAATGCAGAAAAACTCTGTTTCTATTCAAATTATTTTTCAGTGAAAAACAGCTCTAATGTTTAAACTGAGAAACATCACTATAATGTAAACAATAGTGCTAAGGAATTTTTCACTAAAAAATTTTAGGTAGTATATTTTCTCAACACAAAAAGACCTCTGTGACCTTTTTTTTTTTTTACCTTTTTAACAACATAATTCTTATAAATTAATTATAAAATGATTTAGGATTTTTTAATTCATGTTCTCACAATATAACGTGTAACAGTGTGAAAGAATAGAGGTCAGGACAGGCATGAATTTAAATCTGGCTAAATACTAAAATCAGAACTGAAAGACACATCTGATCAATGTGAATTACCAAATAATTACACCTGAGTCTTGGAAATGCTGTTCACATTAAAATACTTAATACTGAAAAGGATTTATAAAATATAAATGCTTAGCAGCTCTAGAAGCCAGCATTCAGCACAGTGGCAAACAGTTTTGCCAACATCACAAATAATTTGGCCCACCTTATACTTTCCCAGAATGTCTCAAATCTCAAGCATCTAAACTACAGAATGAGAGAAACTCTGCCACCCTATAAACTGGCAGGAGACAAGAGGAATCCATCACATGTCCAGCTATAACAACAGTGTCAGGAACAGAGGTTGGGTGCAGCTAGGTTAGCCAAAACCCAGCTTGCAGAACTGCAGTTGTTATATGAAGCAATCTTGCTGAGCCTTGACCTCAGGTGATGAAGTGTAGAGCAAAAGGAAAATTTCTGCCCAACTATCTGGGTGTAATCAAAGAAAGGATTTAATCATTTGATGTCTATTGCAACTTTAATCTATGGGAAAGAAAAGGGAATTTTGTTGCAACAATATTATTTATATGTATGAAGTATGGTAAAGATTACTAAAGTGTATAGTTTTTGTGAAATGTTACATTTAGCTATAGATCCTGCAGTCATTTACTGTTCAGCAGTCACCAGGTATTTCAGCATCACTCAAAGCAAAAGGTTAAGGTTACTCATAATCTAAGTTTGCTTTCCTTGACCTTTGGGAAATTGGATTCTTCTTATACAAGAAGCATTTTTGCAGTGTCCAGTAAATCACAGGACAAGCTCATATTTTATGAGGGCTTGGGCTTATTTTTAGTGTGTGTGCACTTTTGCAGTTCAACATTTTTTTGCGCTTTACACATGGTCTCTCTTCAGAACACTTTCATATCCTCAAGCAGATGGAGGACAGCTGTAAAGGAGAATATTCACAGAATATCTCTCACTGGAAACTTCAAGAGGAAGAAATGGGACAATGCTGTACCAATACAGTAAATTCCCATTTTTTCTGTATTTATTTCTCTATTCTTTGATCCACTCCCTGAAAGCACTATCTCAAATTTCTTAGATAAAAGTATTCAATTTTCTAAATTCTCCACTCTACCAAAACTTCCCAATATAAGTAGAAAACTTCACCAAAGATGGAATAAAAGATTCTTTCCCTTCCTTCCAAGGCCAAATACAAACTGATACCGATTCATGTCATGCCAAAGTCATCCAATGATGCATCAATCCCTTGAGCTACAAAACACTAACTCTTTCCTATGCCATTATGAGGCAAAATACCTGGCAGGACAACCATACTAAACTCATGGATCTTAGAACACTCAGAAAAGATGTCTTTAGATAAAATCCCTTAACATCAGGACAGCAGAGCTACGCTCATTACACAGGCTGAAAGCAACACAGCAGGAATACAGGTTTTAGATTATTCTGCTGTTAACTTTGACAGCAAAGAGCTGCTTGTCTTGCTTAGTATAAACCAAAAATATTCAGTGTAGGCCATCAAAAGATAAAACTGCAACAGTGCCTTTGAATTATTTTTCTGTGGAGATTCTAGCAACTCTCAGCTGCACTGTAACTGAAGGGTGCATCACATGTACTGTGGTGCAGTTCTGCTTCAATGAAGCAGCATCTGAGAAACCCTTGTAAGGGAGTAAACATACTTTGACAGAGACCACTGCATTTAGGCAGAGAACTTCAAAACCTGTTTTTGCATGAACGTCTCTAACTCTTTCAAGAGAAAGTATAGTTAAAGCATAAGAAGGACACTGAGAATCCTTAAGGTACAGTCAAAGGGAAAAAGAGGCTGCTTTTTCAGAAATTTTTCCTTGTTGTCTATCCCAAGTGTTTTCAAAACAAAAAGGATGGACGACCACACTACATGGTCAACAAAAAGAGGAGAAAAGTATAAACCCTGTATTATAGATTTCTTTTTCTTCTATTATGGTCATAAGGACACCAAGTTCTGGTCATAGCCTCAGGAAGCTCCCACATTTAAGACTGTTAAAATGATTCAATGTTTCTTTTTTCTCTTTACACTGTAAAATCAACATGCATGCCATTTATGCAAACAACACAAATGAAACCAGAAGAAACATACATGGAATGAATTCTTCGTTCTTGCGGGAGACTCTTCACTTTCCATACTTTCTTGGTGTTGCAGCAAAATTTTAAGTTGGTTAACTAGGAAGAGATAAAAATCATTATAACCAATAAATAATTACTTTTAAAATTGAAATTAGTGTAATTCCTAACAACGTTTAAACCATTTGCTTTCAGAGTAATCTTACCTGCATGACTGTGCTGCAGTTCCTGACTGGCTGCGGTCCCACAGTCACCATTGGCCCTGTCTGCATTGTCACTGCCTTCATCCACAGAGGACTGGTCAAATCCAGTGCCATCACCTTTTGCCAAGGCATGTTTCAGTTGAGAGATGCTTTCACTAGCACGTTCTAAAAAAAACCCAACCACATCATTACCCACAATAAACAACATAAAATAAAGGAATTACTGACTGATTTACTGATTTTAAATGGGAAAAAACATGACAGAACTACAAGCATTCATCATGTGTCTAGCTTGACTACTTGACCTAAACTCAGCCACTGGAAGCAATTATCTAATGCAAACAACCAAAAAAACCCTACCATATTTGCAAAATATTTACTAAATACTAATTTTTCAGAGAAGAGCTATACATAGCATCTTAGTCCCTGAATACATTAGGATACTGGAGCAGCACAAGTAATAATATACTTGACCCTAAAATATTTCCTAGCATATGCACCTTCCATACTTTTCAATGAACCTAAAGCTCATGCTACATTTTCTACAATATGCAGGATTGGAAACCAAGAAAAATGTTTTTGCATTTTAGTGATGCCACCACACATTATTACAAAGCAACATGTCACACAATGAAACAAATACCTGAGTAAATGAAGTAATAACTCAGCAAACCAAGCCACCATAAAACAGTTATTTAATAAAGACCAATGACTTCTGAACAGTGTGAAAAATAAATAACAACACCCACTATTCTAGAAAAAAAACCAAACAAACACAGCAGAAAACCTCTATCTACATAAATACAAATATTTTCAAGAACTGACAGATGATATAGTAAAGGTGTTATCTAATGTTCAATATATTTTTCCTTATATTCCTTTCTTAATCTTTTATTTGATTCAGCTGACTTCACAAAAATTATAAGCATATTTTAAACAGTCAAAATTTAGTAAAACAATCCCAAATACCATTTACAAGGCAACGACTCAAAAAAATAAGGGTTTAGGTCAAATATTTCACTTTTGGCATACTTAGACTCTTCATCCTTTCTTGAGCATTCCAGGATGCTATGAGGGCGGAAGAGCTAATTGAGAAATGGCACAAGTATCTCACTGATGCAATGACTTAGATATTTAGCAAACTATGTTGCAACCATTTGTTGCCTAGAAGTGTTCAATGTCATTTAAGTTGTCATGTGGTGTGCCTTAATCTGACAGCATTAAAGTTCCTTCATTTCCCCATTCCCTGTAGATGCCTGCCAGAGAACCCCAGAGTACCAGTATTTGCTCCCTAGCCAAGGGACAAAAACAAACCAAACCAGAACCCACCAAGCCCATATATATATTGGTTTTCCCAGCACTTCTCTCTCTTTGTAGTATTACACCTTCTGAACTGCAAACTATTACTTCATCCACAAAGACAACAGAGATCTTCTTACACTCTGTCCTCTTTTCCCATAAACATACAGGCCAGTAGTAGTGAAACACATTAAAATCATTATCAATGGCACACTGATGCCAATTTTTTTTTGACTACACTTTCCTGCCTCTGAAATAATGTCACGATATTCTGGAAAGTGTCAGCAAGTATTTGCTTTAATTTCTTAAATCTTGCCTATTTCCAAGTTACTAATGTTGCTGTCATAGACAAAACACTCTCCACTGGGGAACTTGGAATTAGGAGGTCCCTGTGGTGTGGCCAGTGGTGTGGCTTTACATTCACCAGACACAAGAGATCCAACACGTACTGCAGTAAGAGTTGAACTGGATGCCTAAAAGGGAATAAATACATTACAGTATTTTTAATTTCCAAAGTGAGGAACATAATTTTGGGCATTAGGATAAAAGACAATATACCAAGGAGTGGAAAGACCATGTTTGTTGTTTCTTACAATGCAAAAAAAATCTTTTAAAATACGAAATAAATTTTAAAAAACCAATGTGGATGCAAACTACAGGACAACAAAGAACATCTGCTTAAAAACATGATTAATTTTTTAATGAATTCAGAAGCAATTAATTTTTAAGTCTCCCCAATTCAATCTAACTGTTTCAGTTAAGCTACTGCTGTAATAGTACATTTTATAGAAACACAGCCTCAGTGAAAACATACTGCAAAATCTGCTCACATGCAGCACTATTATTTGCATATCAAAATCAATCAGCACCTGTCTTTTTGATGTCTTAACAAGACTCTACAAATAAAATCCAAACATGTATTCCTATTCTATGCTAAAACCTCATTGAAGTGCTATTTCCTATTGGAATAGCTGATGATATAATTGAATTTGGACTCATGTGGATTGAATCTTCAAAAAAAACCCCAACTTACTATTAAGCCCTTTGGTTTTCAGTGTTCAAAGGATCTGAGATGATTATGAAAAATGACAAGCTAGCACCCAAATCTGACGGATCAAACTCAATACATTAAAAAAAATAAATCAGTGTAAGAACAATTTGCCATTGAAGTCAAAACAGGAAAAAAACCCAGAAGGCATTGAACCAGTTTAGCACTGCCTAAACAAGAGATGTTTTCTCAGGCACTGCACAGAAGTCTTTAAAAAGAGTACTCCTTTAACTGAAAGCACCAAAGCTACCTCATTCATGGACTCGGAAATGCCATAGAAAATACTCTGGGAGCAAAAGAATCAATCATTCAAAACAACAGAATTGCCTGAAAGACACGGAAAATAACTCCAGCTGGTAGAATCATTAAGCAGCATAAATTGAAGAAAACAAATGGCAACTCTATGAAATAGTTGTTCTAAGTCTGTCACCCAAACCTAACAGTCCAGTTCTAATAATGTCTACAAGAACATGAAGTTACTGGCTAGAAATTCAACAAACAGCATCACTTGCTGATATCTCATGGATCCCAATCAGCAAACAGCCTTGGAAAATTAAGAAGGAATTACACTGATTCCTTAGGTCTTAAAAAAACCCAAAGCAAATCACCGTAGAATTTTTGTGAAACAGTAACTGACAAAACAGACAATTAGACTCACTTGTGAAAGCAAAAAGACAATGGCCATTTAAAGAAAATGTTCCTGTCCAAAATTAGATCAACATTTGCTTCCATTGGCAGCTAAAAATCTAAAATATTATACCATATATCTTTTCAGTCAAGTAACTGCTGAAAAATACTGAAACTGAGAATTTGGTTATAGGGTTTTTTGTGTTTAGCACACCTTGGAACTTACTTTACTTCCCATTCTGACATCCAGCTATTCTTCTTTCTTGGCTGCCAAACACAGGTATGTTACTGTGGAAGTAACACACTACATGGCAGTTTTGAGACTAAAAGTATCCTGTCTATCACTACCTGTGCTGCTAGGATTTTACATGCAGCAATGAGCGATACCAGGCTGTTCATCAGTCAGACCTCCCAAGGTGTGTGAAATGCTCAGCTGTTCTAAAATAACAAATCCTTCTGATTTGGTTTCTTGCTCTTTTTATATGAGAAATAGGTAGTTTACAGCATAACTTTTAGGAAGCTATCATCTTTAAAAGCACAGCTGCAGCAGTCATTGTCACAAGTTCCTAAACCAGCCCTTTCTGCAGAGCATAAAGCATTTGCCTAAGTTCTAGAAACCCTCACATGTGAAAACCTCATTGCCAAGTTCCTTGTGGCAGATTCTCCACCTTTAAAAGAACATTTTAAGTTCAGAAGAATACCTAGAAACACCTGCCAAATAAAAACAAAAAGCCTAAGCAAAAAAAACCATTAAGAATGTAATTCTAAGCTGCTTCAGCGTGACAGCTAACTTGTAGTGATGGAAACTGGGCCACATACTCACTTTTCCTAAGATGGTTTTCACTTCCCATATCTCCTGTTTTATTTTTGGAACCACATAAAACAGCCACAAAATGAAACCTTATTCAGAAGTCTTATATTGTCATCTGTTTCTCTTAGGGTTTGCATCTCCATTCTCTGAAATTATGTAGGACACTGCACTCAGCAATGCAGTGGAATACAGAATGTAATTTCCACAATATCCTAAGACAGACTTGAGGTAGACAAGTGTATCAGGCTCAGTACCTAAAAAGGATGGTTTGCCCCTCCTTTTCTCCTGCTCTTATACTGTCCCAGGTCCAATAGTGAGCCAGCACTCTTTACTCAAGAGGCAGAAAACTCATTACAAAAATATAAGCTAATAGTTCTCTGTTCAAGAAACCAGAAATATGCTAGAAACAAAGAACTGGACTCTAAATAGTCTTCTCAATTAACTGCTGTTAGGAGAAAAGGGGAAAGTCACCGGAAGGCATCATGCTCTGCTCTTGGCAGTTGTATAGTAGAAGGCCCATTGGACATTCACATTATGCCTGTCAATTTTCACTTATTAATATGAATACAGCAGCTCACCACTTATTCTCATTTACAAAATACCTCTGCTCCCTTGAGAAGAACTTTTTATTAGAAATATTATCTCCTAAAGTTTTTGAGGTTCATTTGAAATGGTCTCAATTATATGAAAGTTTATGCAGTAACCTAATAACCCCAACTGTACAAATACCACCCTCTTAACTTAGTACTATACATAGCATTAAAGACTTTCATCATACAAGGTCAGGAAAAGCTACATGATAGAACCTTTGTTATTTATCAAAGCCTCTCTGTTGAGCTCTAAGACCAGTTACATCTTAATCAGGTTTTTTTGGTCCAGCTTTCTGCCCTCTGGCCACCAGACTCAGTTTACTGAACACTCAGGCTCCCTGTCTTCTGAGGGATTTCCCTTTGCAACAAAGGACACTGCCCAGAAATAACCAGTTCTCTTTGAGAACTTAAGCACCCTTCCATCAAACTGAGTAAGGCTGTAAAGTGATTCTTCTGGTGTCCAGCATGGGTGGTGAAAAGCTGTGACCATGAGCTCAGCCTGCATCCAGATAATGTCAAACATTACAGGCAGGTTATGAATGCTGTATTTCAAACACATCAAATAATGCCCAAAGCACACCACCTAAAATTGCTGAACCCAGGTGACAGGGTCATCCCAATGGGGAGAAAAATCTCAAGCTGTATAACTATAGAAGAGAAATAGGTAAAGCATTAGATTTGACAACTTTGAGAGTAATGATGACCTGTTTGTCCTATGGTGAATTCCTAACAACGGTAGTAATGATGTGGAAAATGCTGTACAGCACAAAGGAGTTAAAAATTGTACATCACTGAGAATAAAAGAGGTTCTTTGAGAAACACAATAGAACTTAGGTTATATCGCCCTGTATTGGGGCTGTTTGTGCAGCACCATATTGATTTCTACATGAGAGGCACCCCCAGATGTATGAAATCAAAACTACCTTGGCATTGTATGAAAAGAAAATTCTTGTTTCCAAGGATGTAAAGGGGAAAGGCTCACCAGAAATTCAGGTTATGAAATTATTTAACAAATATAACAGATCCAGTGTAAGGGGATCCAGTCAGAAAAAGATAAAATAAGTTGTATGAAGAGAATACATGCGTCCAATGTATCCATTAGAAATGGTCAGCTCTAACAGTCTTACACACAGTTAAACAGCCCTGATATTTGTTATCCAAACTGTTCTGCAATAACTGTTAACTGCAAGTGCCAAGTAGCATTACCATGCCCATTTCATCTACAGGAAAAGTAAACAGAAATTATTCCTCAAAGTTCTATCTTGTGGAACAAAAGAAATCTATCGCTAATGTAAGGAACTGACGCTCCTTTGAGAAGGAAGTAAAAAAATATTTGCTGAGAACCAAGTATCAAGTATTTGAAAATGTTTCCATTGTTTTATGCTTGTTTCTTTCTTCTTCTTTTTGGCAATGTTGTTTCCTATGGCACAGGAAACATCCCAAGAGGCCGTGTGGGGGTGCTGTGCTCAGAACACAACTTTTCGCACCAATAGGTTTGCATACCCACAAACTATTCACCGGCTTTCTTCAGAATTTGGACATTTACTTTGCCCAGCCAGTGACAGTCTGAAGGCTGACAGATTCAGGTGCTCTGTGTCGGGCTATACACCACGTTTCTTGGACAAAGCGGCAGGCATGAACACACCCGATGACACGTGAAACAACCCCTCTCATTAGAATCCATTTGTACCCTCGTCTTTACCACGACTAGAATCCGATGCTTCAAGGATGGCCAAAACCGCGCCCGAAGCAGCAGCGGTCCCGCCCGAGCCGAGCCACGGTGACACGAGCGCGTGTCACAGCAAGAACGGCGCCTGCCATCGGCTGAGGGCACAACCAGGCGCACCTTCCCTGCTGCGCGGGGCGGGGGCAGCCACAGACCCGGGCGGCTGCTGGGGCGGCCCGCCCTCACCCCGCGCCCGTGCCGCTCACCTCGGAGGCGCCTCTGGTACCGCTCCAGGGACTCCTCCAGGGCGCGCTCCCCGCGGGGCGCCCGCATCAGGACGCCGCTGGCTGCCGGGAAGCAGCCGGCGCTGTCCCCCGGCACCGGGGGCTCCCCGCGGCGAGGCTGGGGGACAGTACTTCCACCCGTTCTACCTTCCCGCGTTGGGCTCTCGGAGGAGCCACCTGCGGGGATCCCTCGGGCTCCTGGTGGCCGACCGTTGCCGTCGGCCGCCGCAGCTGAGACTAGCAACGCCAGGAATCCGTCGCGCTTCCCGAAGGCGGGAATGTCGCCGCCAGGACTACAAGTCCCGGCATGCACCGTGCCGCCGGAGGCAGAGTCCCCTCCCACCGCCCACCTCCGGCAACCGGGAAAGGGTGGTCGCCGCCACTCATCTCCCCTTTGTTGTGGATCGCGACCGCAGTCGCGCCTGCGCACACCACAGCCCGTCCGCCTACGCCCTCGGGCCTGCAGCGGGCTCAGCGCCGGTCCCGCCACGGCCGGGGAGGATCGGGGCGGGAAGCGCCGTTTACCTCCCGCCATCGCCCGCGCGGGGAGCGCCCGCAGCCCGGGGAACGCTATTGTCTGCGGGCGGCGCAGGCGCAGCGCGGCTCCGCCGCCGCTGAGCCCCGGCGCGTGCGCAGTGCGGCGCGGTGCCGCGGTGCCGTTAGCCGCCGCTATGTGCAGGGAATAACGCCGGGGCCGTTGCCAGAGGGACACCGAGCGCTCCGCCCTCGCTCCGCATCCCGCGGGATGCCGGCCCGCTGAGCACCCGCTAGCGACGGCCCCTCCCCGGCGCGCGAGCCTCCTCGGAGGGGTGAGTGAGGATGATGCTGCCGCCGCCGCCCTGGGCTGCGGGTCGGGCGGGAGCCGTCGCGGGGAGAGGGGCCGCGGTCCGCCCGGTGCCTATTGTGTCAGGAGGCAGCCGCCCGCCGGGACCCGGGCGGGCTGCGGCCGGCGGAGGGGGAGGCAGCACGGTCTGGGCACAGCCCGCTCCCCCTCCCCCGTCCCCGCCGGGCCCGTAGGTTACTCCGCGCCCCCGCCTCCCTTTCCCCTCGTCAGCGCGGGGCGATCGCCGGTGCCAGGGGACATCGCCTCAGGCGGGACGCGGACGGCATCCCACATCTGGCATTTGGTGCTGCTGGATCCCGCTGCCCGCGTGTCCCTGCCCCTTTCCGCCCGCGGGGCGCCCCGGCACACCCACCCACCCGGCCAGCCCCGGGGCTGCGCAGCCTCCCCTCCCGCGGGCGGATTTCCGCGGTTCCAGCGGAGACGTTTCCAGAGGTTTAATTTTTTTTTGGGTGACCTTCTTTCACTGGCTGCCCCGGGGCTGGAGGCAGCGTGTTTCTCCGGATTTAAAAATCAGTGACGCCCTTCGTCTGGGATGCGGCGCTTCCCCCCATCTTCTTAAAATAATATCTTTTGTGAAAGGGTGATGGAGAAAATCTGCGGGTTTCGCCTTTTCTCGTATTGCGTATTTCCACCCGACGAGTCAGGTCCCCTGCTTCCGAAAATATCCTCCCGAAGGCGTGAGCTTTTCCTTTTTCGAGGCTCTTCCCGGGAAAAACATGCAATCGAGGTTTTTGTCCCCGGTGGCGAGGAGCAGCCCGGGCCCACTTTGTGTGCCCGCCGTGGGGACGAACGGGTTACTGCGCTAACAAAAACCCGATGGCGATTTTCGAGCAGAAAGCGGCGTCGCAGCGGAGGAAGCGGGCGGGAGGGGCGGGGCGGGGGCGCTCCCCGGGCCCCGTGCGCCCCGCGGCCGCCGGGCAGCGGGGCCCTGCGAGCCGGGAGCCGGCTGTGCGCTGCCTGCCAGCGCTGGCAGCCGGGTTCTGAGCGCTTTTTCAGCATCAGCCGACAATTAGCCCATCAATGCTCGCGCTTGATGGATAAAAAAAGAGATGTAGATGGTATGCTGATGAGTTGTGTATACATAAGGATTGCGTTATTGTGACAAGAGATTAGATAGCATCCACTGATCTGCACTTGGAGGAAATTATTTTCTTCCCTGTGAAAGCAAAGGTACTCATAAAATATTTAAGCACTTTGAAAGAATAAAGCCTGTTCTAGCACTGCAATGATCATCTTTTCTCCTTTGGAATGCCATTCAAGGCTTTGTGACAGCGTTCTTGGCCCTGGGTTTGCATCTGCAAAATGATATGTGGGATGGGACAGTTTTTGTAAACTGAACAGAGACATGATTACATATGCTGTGATTTCCTATGATTAATTTCCTCTGGGAATTACTTTATGTCCAGATGCTGAGAAGTCTGTCTTGCTAAACTCTGCTGATATGGAAGGTCCTCAACTTTCAATTTTATTTAACAGGGAAAAAGTTAAACATAAGCACTGCAAAGAATCTCCCTTCACTCTTTGATTGTCACTTTTTAAAATACTTTTTCACCTTCATGTAAATGTTCTGTTCTTGTTGGCTTTTTTTTTTCCTTTTATCTGATGGAGGTTAGGAAGGCTGGCTGAACAGAGAGAAGTGCAGCTGGGGATACAAGGAATTTTGTCAAAATCTCAAGAATCTTGAAGTTATTTGGAATGGATCAGATTAAAATGCTTTCTTTAATTCTTTTGAAGGGAAACCTTCTGAATTATAAGTTGTTACCAAACTTTGGCATGACAGTGCGTTGTTTGGGGAGTGGTTTTGACATATGACTATTACCCATATCTAATCTGACTTTTGAAAAAACAATGGGCTATTTCTATATTGAGTTTCATCTGCTGTAATGGACTTGCCAAGCAAAATTTCTTTAAAATTCTATTGATAACATACAAGCCAGAAAAGCTCCAGGTTCTGAAAATGAACTGCAAAAGTCTATGTTCGGTTGTAGGTGAGAGCTTGGAAGCTTCCTCAAATGCCTGGAATGAAATCCAAGGCATGAGAATTTGCAGAAATGGATTTTTCAGTACCGTTTCCAGTTCTTGGCATTGCAGGGAGAAGGTATTTAATGTATATTGATACCATAGTATCTCCTTGATTCTCCTAACAGGACAGTTTCCATGTTAGCACTGCTTTTCTTTGCTTTGCAGTCAGAATGGAACTGAGATACAACAGATTGTTTTTATTTTAGCTAGAAAGCAAAGAAAAGCTGTGAAATTTTGGTTTTCCTTTAGAAAAATTCTGAACTGAGGTATCAGATATGGAATACATGCATATAGGAGGTTTTCTACAAGTAAATCCTCTCTACTTCTAGCACTTGTGAGATTGTAAAAGAACACAATGGCACTTCCCCCTTTTGAAGAATATGCATAATGTAGCAAAAATTGATTCTGTTGTGACCAAGAGACTGCAGATTGAGAAAAGGAAGTTGTTTGTGGCTGAGGGATGGAGCTTCAAGTCTGCTAGCTGGGAGCTGGGGTTAGATGTGAGTATCTCCTCTAAGGTGCACATCTTCACTGTGCTGATTGAGCCTGTGGGGGCCTTTCATTGTCTGTTAGATTTGTAATGCTCTCACCAAAGGCCTGCGTGCCTTCCGTTCTGGTATTGATCCTTGCGTGTATCCATGCCTTTTCGAGGGACTGGTCTGCTGAGAGCAGCTTCCTTCAATGCTCAGTGCTAATGTTTCCCTGGATCACAGTCCAGCTAGGATGTTGAATGGGGCAGGTGTCATGGGGAAAAGTAGTATGTGATTAGGTGACTTAAACTGTGACAGAATGCATGCAAATAAGGGTGGGAAGAGAGTTGTTTGAATGACTTCATGTGTGTCGGTTGTACAGTTGTACATTCATTAAAATATTAAAAAATACTAAAATAAATTGCAAATGCCTAACTCTGTATTGTAGTTTAGTTTCTCTGACTCTACCACCAAAAAGCTGGGAGGCTGTTTTTATTCTATAGATGCATTTGTGAGTAGAGTGATCTTTTTAGATTAAAATTGTGTTTGACCTTCAAAAAACCCTTATATTTTAAATTAGTATATATCATTTTTTATCATATGTCAAAACCAGCTTGTCCTAGAATTTTCAAATAAAAGCCACAATTATATTTTAGTAGATTGCTGATGTGATTAGATTTCAGGTGGGGAGACCTGTGTTTGGGAATGTACTCAGTGCTGCATCACTGAAATTGAAGTGTGTCCTGCTGGCTCTTAGATTATGGGGGAGAAGTAAGTGAATGGGGTGGATATTAAGAGGCTGACTAGTTGTTCTCCTATCTTAATGGCTCTGCATGGAGTATTCCCAGTTACTCCCTTCTCTTTGGGTTTGGTACAGCATGGCTGCATTGCTTTGTTGCAGTGACTCTGGTAGATTACGAAGTACATGAGAAGTTAATTCACTCCACTAACCCAGGAGAACACTATTTCTTTTCTTTTTGTTTTGCTCTTTTTTTTTTTTTCCCTTCCTCCCTTGGATTACCAAATTGAATTATCTTATTGTGTGGTCAGATGAGTGCCAGAGCAAGTACACAGAACAGGGTCAGCAGTGTCAAGCCAGGAAGAGGGGAATACTCGTTTTTCCAGTAGCAAAGATACATTTCATCTGCTTTACTGTCCTATATGGCTGTCCCCTGCACCACTACAGGCTACTGCCGTCAGACAGGAGGTGGGTTATGTATTAAAAATTTTTTTAAAAATTGAGGTACTGGGTTTGTTCTGTTCATCTTTATTTGACGTCCTTGGTATGTAAAATGTCCACAGCCACAGACTAAATGATAAGAACCTATCACTGGAAGAAAAAAAAAATTCTCTGGAAAGTAAATGTTAAAAGAGAGAGGATGAGTAGTTCTATTATGCATTGTGGCCTTTGTACTGGGATGAGCAGGATTTTTGGTCCAGGCGAATGTTGTATCTTCTCCTTTATGGACTTTAGGGATGTAAATTTTCAAGTATTTTCATAGTTTTGTCTCTCCTATTTACTAGTTTTGAAGTATGTGGGTTTTGTGAATTGTGGGAAGGTTCTAGTAAGTAGGGGTTTTGAGAAAGGGTGGAGTTTTAAATTCAAAACAGAGATTAAAGCATAGTTTTTATTTTTATTCCTTGAATAGAATGTGATAAATTTTTCACATGTGAGCCCAGCAAAGCCCAGCTTTGTTTCTCCTTCTCTTTTTCTCCTCTGATAAACTGTTAGTGAGAAAATAGACTTTTCCTTAGCTAGGTGCTTTTGAGAACTTTGGCATCATCCACTGGTGGGTCTAGTGGGCTGACTCAGGTCCAACAACTGCAAACCTCTTACTGTCTTGCTCTTTTGGTTGCTTTTGCTGCTTTTATTGCAAGGTTTGGTGTTCTTGTAATGGAGTCCTCTGTTTACTTGTTTCCATTCTTTTGAACTGAAATGTTTTGTATTCTGATCTAGTCAGTGAAACTTAAGAGGGTATTGTCCTTGACAAATAGCTGAGTCTTCTGAAGTCTGTGTGGTGCATTTTCCAGATCTCATTTTGTACTTCATTCCAAATAAAATTCTGGTTCTGTTCATTTTGTTTCTTTCCAGGAAGAACTGCAATTATTGAGCTTTTCAGAGACATAATAACAGAAGTAGTGCCACTCCCTGGCATTTCCAAGATGTTTCTTTGTGCATGGTGTATTTAGTTGGTCTTCAGCTGTGGTATACGAAAAACTTGTAATCAATCCATTAGCAAGTCATTATGGTCTGAAAGTAGTAATACACTCAGTGCATTTAATCAGATGTACTTGCAACTTTTCCCTCAAAATTACATGCCCAAATAATTTTGTTGATGATCTTTCTATTCATTTGCAAATATTTGCCCATCTAAATATGCATTCTATTCTGTGTTCAAAACCAAAGCCTTTTCAATTTTGTCTTATTTGTCTTCTCAAAGTGGATTGCACTTAAGAATTAGGAAGGAAAATGCAGGAAGTTAGAGTGTCATGGTACCTTTTCAGTTTTCTCATGAAAATGCTTCCTGCTTTCATTAATCCTACCTTCTCTCCTCTCTACCCTGTAACCTAGCTGATTATTTAGCCCTATGGAACTGGATCATCACAGGAATCTTGATGTCAGGAATTATTTTACTTAACTTCAGAATGTAGTTTACTAAACTGAAAACACTTAAAAGGTAGTATTGTAGTTTTACTTCTCTTTTTTTTTTTTTTTCCCCTTTGGAATCTTCCTGAAAAATGGCCACATAGATGGACATTTGTTCTGATTTATACCCATTGTCTTTTCTCCAAGAGTAGGTATCATCTGGTGCCGAGGGAGAGTTGAAAAGGGTGCAAGCAATATTTCTTGCTTTCTGCTGAGGCATTGCTAGCCTCCCATCTATTTTGTACTTCAAACTTTTGAGTCAGGTGTAGTTTGTGTTAAGGATTGTTCCTTCCACTTGGTCTTAATTTCTTCAACTGAGTCTTGAAAAGGCAATTCAGCAAAAATGACCTAATTTTTTATTCATGTTCAGCAATATATCAGCTTAATTAAATAATTAAAATCTTGGTTTTCTACAATTTTTTTCACTGAAAAAAAGCTGTCCCAGTTCTGTGAGATGGATGATGATTATTCTTCTGGTCATTCATCTCCTCTTTCTTTAAGTGGTCATGTTTTCTTTTTATTGTACTTGGTTTCCAGAGGAGATAGTCAGGTAAAACAAAGGTGAAACCCTTTTTGTAGGAATGACTTTTTGAGGTGATTCACTAGTCAAAAACACAAGCTTGAATTTTAGCTTCAAGTTGACTGTGACGCTGGCTATTACAAATATTTTTTAAATTTTAAGTGGAAATTAGTCAGGAAGCTTTTAAGGAGCCACTGCGAACCCAGAACTTGTTGTTTAGCTTTTGCATTAGCAAAGAGTTTTGAAGAATGATAGCAACTTGTTGACATAAGAATTATGGAACCTGTATATTTTTTTCATGTTACAGGTAATATTGGCCTTGGTGATCATTTTGTATTTGTTTTACTTTTACAGTTCTTGTTGATAAACATAATAAAAGATCTTGCAAAAACTGTTTTTCTTCTAAGTGTTGCTCAGTCATCATGCTCTCATAGTCATTTAAACATCATGCTGATTATTTTATTGGGCCAGATTGTTGATAATTGGGTAGAGCCTTTATTTTGATGAAGTCATTGTAGACTTGAATGTTGAACAGCCTTAGTGACATTAATTAGTTCTAAGTATGCAATAATTCCTGCCTCTTTGTTTAGATAAGTGTTTTTATTTTCAACTCTTGCCATTTTGATCACAAAATCTGTAGCTTATTTTTAATGAATCAAATCTTAATTAATCAGCTTTTAAATTCACCTTTTGATCTCTTATTAGACAAGCTCCAGTCCTAATATATTACAAGGAATCCTATGCCTAACTATTTGTGGCTGAGTGCTCTTCTGAGAGGTGCAATTGCAGGCCCACTATCAGTCCTAGAGATACATATTGCGTAGCATATCAGAAACAGGCATGAACTCATCAAGGTCTGAAATGAAGATTGGAAACATATGAGTGTTTTTCATCTGAAAACAGATTCCTGATAGAGAGAGTTGTCTCCAGCTATTTTACGGGGAGCTGCAATGAGGCTTCTGGTGAACCATGCTTTTTATTTTGTTTTTTTATTTCTTCTGTAGATAGTACTGTGTGGCTTTGTTCTCTTCAGTTTTTGTCATAGTTGGAGAGCAGTAAGAAAGATAACATTGCTGGCATGGAACTGGAATTAGTGAAAAGGAATACTTGGATACAGTCAGTAGGCGTATTATAAAAAAAAGTATTTAAAAGAAGAACACTACCCCAAACCAAAACAAAACTAGAAAAATAGAACAGCAAGAATGAAAAGTGGAAAAATACATTCACACAAAGAAATGTCAGGTTGAACTTGAGCTTGGACATAAATTGAGTCAATCACTTGAAGGCCCAGATGTGTTGCAAACTTTTTTAAAATTCTTTTTTTGAGTTTGACTATAACAATACTTGAAATAATGTAGCCATTGCAGAAAATGTATCATTGTTTCTGTAATCATAGTTTGCCACTTTGTGCTGAATCATTATACCCTGTTTGTTTTGTGGGCTCTTTTTCTCATTCCAAATTTTATTTCTGGCTTCCTTGAGCCTGGGTAAGTTTCAGTCTGCCCCAGGTCTTAGTGCAGTCAATGGATCTTCAGGTGCTGCAGATTACATCTGTGTATGGCAGGATCTGTTTTTACACAGCAATACAAAGCCCTATATAATTCTTATATATAATAATATGCAATAATACATGCAATAACTTTATATTGTTTAGCTTACTGTAGGAAGTTTATTGCTTGTCATTAAACAGTATTTTCTTTTTCCATTTTCCTGAAATAAATACTACTTTCTCTAGTATTTAAAACTTCTAAATGACATGTAATTGTCTTGCATACTGGATATGTAATTTTTCTACCATCCCTTAAACAAACACACTTTGCTTTTCTCCATTTTTGTGGCCTGATTGCATTTTCTTTAGCATACTTTATTAGCACCTTCAGCTGTCAAAGTTAAATGTGTTAGGTGTTGTGTTGTTGAAGCTGCAAATAGCAACAGTCACCTTCCCCCTTGGGGCAGACTGATACTCCAGAGTCTGGTTTGTATGGAACTCTTGGAGGATTGTCATTGCACGGGGATTGTTTCAAAATGCTGCCTGGTTACTGGCTTTGAGGAGGTCACTGTTTGTAACAGAACAAGGAACTAAGTTATGCAGCCTTTCAATCCCCTTTCAATACGTGCATGTGGTTGAAGTGTTTTGAAGGGTTTTTTTTATTCATCAGGGCTTGCGTTCTAGTTTGTTAAGAAGTGAGATTTTTTTTTCTGACAGAGTTTATGATGTTGCTTTTGGTCTTAAATTTTACTTACCTCGTTTATGTACCCCCTACAATAACCATTTTCAGTTGGTTTGGCTAATATGGCCAGGTATTTACTTGAATGTCTAACAAGATGAATTACTTTTGATGTTGTTTGGACAGACTATAGCATATAGTAAAGTCTTTTGAAATGTGGCAGTAAAAATAAAGGCTGAACTATCAAGATGTGAGAGTGAACCAGGAAATAATGAGTTATTTGTTGTCCAGTTGAGGCAAATGGAAACCTTTAATTTCATTTGAAAGTATGAATATTATCAAACATACTACTATTTTTTGCGTGGTTAATGAAATTAATTCAAACAGCACTGTGGGACAACACCAGTTTAAAGAGGTTGAGATCCTTGAGTTCTTGGATTTTGTGAGTCTTTCCCTTTGTGCAGTTTCATTCCAAAACCAAGAAAAGCATTAAGCCTTGCTATTTTTATCTATTGTGGTTTTTGAGGGACAATGCTATTGATCTTAAAAAAAATTCAATAATGTCCATGTATTGTTTTATTTATATAGTTATTTCCATAGGAATTGTTCCTTTCTATTTATGATACTTATTCACATTAGGGTTGACTGATCTAAAACAGATTTAGAAGACCAACTGCATTAATGCATCATGAGATGAGAGACTAAAGATTTGATCATTGGATGTGTTATAAAACATGGTTGAGCAAGTGAAAAAAGAATAAAATTATACACTGAAACATTTTACAAAGTACATAGTTTTAGTCTGTAATGGATAAATATGAAAACCTACTTTATATTTGAATAGAAATTATGGTGAAGTGCTGGAACAGGTTGCCCAGGGAAGTGGTGGATGTCCCTGGAGGTGTTCAAGGCGAGGTGGGCCACGGTAGGGGATTGGAACTTAGAGATCTTTGAGGTCCCTTCCAACCCAAGCCATTCTGGGATTCTGTATTAATAGTCCTTACAGTTCCTGTAGATTTGTCTAAATAGAAAAAGTCCTGTGAGGCTTAGGGGGATTTGGTGGAATTGCCTTGTGTTCTCATAGCAGCCTAAGCAGAGCTTGCTACTGGCTGTCCTGGTCCTGCCCTGTTCTTCCCTTTTCTGCCACTCTCACCTGCACAGCCTCACCCCTTTTGCTTTGGTCCTACCTTGGTGTGTAGCTTCTGGGCACCATTCATTTGTTTATGGGAATGGAGAAGAACACAAGAGTTATTCTGTGGCAAGCTGAACACTGAAATAGCCCAGCTCAGCTGCATAGGCATGTATGGCCTGCAGCCATGGCAAAGGGAGAAGTCCTGACTTTGTGGTTGGGGTGGGGTGAGAGGGCTGGGATCCTGACAGCAGAGAAGTGGCTTGAGCTAATATGGAACTGCAGCCTCTTCACTTCAGCATTTATTTGGTGAGGTTTAAAACTGCCCCTTTGCCTGTCCACTGAATCTTCAACACTAGGGTTGAAAATAAGTCAGTGCTGTGAAGTTCTGGACATGCAAGCAACTTATGACAGTGTGTCTTAATCTGTGTATTAAGTGTTGTCAGTATATATTAATTAGATAGTATATATTAATTTTGCATAGTAACTCCTATTCCTTGGCAGATGCAGGGAACACAAGGTACTTCACGCAAAGTAGACTCCTTGAGATTTGCTGCAATACAAGTGTGTATGCAGGAGCTGCTAATAAGGAAGAGGTGCCACACTATAAATTTCACATCCCATACTGTTCCTGTATTTATATCTTTAAATCTAATTAAGCTACCTTCCCCATTTCAGCTAGTAAAACTTTGGCACAGGCTGCTTTCCTCTCATAAATTCTGCATACACTGGAATTTTACCAAATATTAAAAGCTGTGCAGAATCTGAAAATGTGTTTTCTTTTTCTCTAACGAAATCTGCAAAAATATCTGAAAAGCACTTTTAAGTTGAAGATAAATTTTGAATAAAAATCAGTCTTTGGAGCTCTGTTGTTCATAGAGGGTTTTTTAACTACTTAGAATGAAAATACAGATAATAAAGACTAATTGTTTTGTCATGATTATTCAGTATTCTTTTATTTTTTCAGCTGCCTTTCTGTCTGCAAAAGATTGCAAGTTGTTAGTTACTGGTAAATTCTAGACCAGCTGTTTTCTAACTATATAGTTCAACCTCTGTGGATGTATTGATGGACACAGTTGGACCATTATTAATGAAACATCTCTTTAATCCATTATGGTGCTTGTGTGTTTCTCTTGCAATGCCATGAGAATGCACTCATTTTGTTAAAAATGCTTTGGTGCCTCAATGGGGTGGCCCTTAACCTGCTCATCTTGGGGACCAAGTACAGGGAATGTTTGTATTTTTTCTCTCCTTCCCTCTAGCATGCAAAAGCACATGGCTTGTGCAGTCAAGGCTAAAAGGAAAAGAAACCCCACTTCTGAAATTCTGGCATCACTGGGAAGGTGCTTTGCCTTTGATTTGAAATAAAGCAGTCCTACTAGGATAAAATAGAAAAACACATGCGGGAGAACAAGCAATGTCTGGTTTCTTAGGGATGTGTCCTGTATCCCAAACTGTACCAAATCTCAACATGCACAGGAGCTCACTCTTGTTGTGTGGGGAAAATAATTTGTTCTGTTCCCCACAATGTTCTGTGAGGAAAATAACTTGAGTGGCAAATGACCTTCAAAGGCAGTGAGAGCACAAAGGAGCCATGTGAGCACAGGTCAGCCAGCAGGTTGTAAGGAGCTGGGAATTGTTGAACTTGTAGCACAGTGTTTCTAGTGGGACAACAGACTTGTTCTTTTGAACTTGTTCTGCTCAGCTCTCCATTTTCCTGAAACTTTTAGGAGCTTTGTAACTCTGAAATCTCTGAAGCTTGCTGTTGGGAGGAATGATTGGTGGAAACAAAATATTTGCTTAAGCCTTAATTCCTCAGGTAACTAAAAATGGTTTCAGTAAGAGTTTTAATTGCTAACTGTGTGGTAGAAGGAGAATACATTTTTTAAAAACCGTGATGCACAGAACTTCTGCCTGAACATGAGGAAGAACTTCTTCACTGTGCGGGCACCTCACCCTGGAACAGATTGCCTGGAGAGGTTATGGAGTCTCCATCACTGGAGGTACTCAAGAACTGTCTGAACACAATTCTGTGCCATGTGCTTTAGGATGACCCTGCTTGAGCAGGGAGGTTCGACCAGATGACTCACTCTAAGTCCTTCCAACCTTACCCATTCCAAGATTCTATGAAACATAGAATAATTTAAAGAATACAGGATGTGAATTGTTCCAGCCTTTGGCAATGGAACTCATAATGATCTGTCTTAATCAACTTCTTATGCTCTTGTCCATATTTAGTTCCATCTTAAAATGTTGTAAAATATTTTTGGTTAACCAGAAGATTATTTCTCTACTGCAGCAGCATGGTCGGTGTTGCTTAACACAGCAGCTGAGCTTAACAGAGTTTGAAGTCTAATCTTCTTGTTGGAGACATAAAATTAGTAACTTCCATATAAGTGTGGGTAGTTCTTAAACTAATCAAAGTCCAAGCCTTCAAAATTGTTCACTAAAGTGCAAACAAAAAGCATGACTTGATCCCTTTTCATGGATGGGGTTACAGAACCACTTCCTCTTGTTTGGTTTGGTGCTTGGAGAAGTATGTGTAGTTTGGAGTTCTTCCCATTTAGCCTTCCCTTTCTCATATCTTCCTTTTTTTTTTTTTTAAGGTGAAAAGTTATTGAACTTACAATGGAAAATCTATATAGATTTCTTCTCATAGATTCCTCCAGATTTCTGTCCATTGAAAGACATGTATTCATTTAATAGCCTTTAAAAATATTTGTAGTATGATACTAATAAAAGCATTTTCCAGTGATCTCCAAGTATTCTGAAATTAATCAGATTTTTGTTGTAGCATTTTGCAAAATATATGCTAGTGTACTGAATCAAGTTTAAATCCCCAGTCATTGTTAAACCAGCTTATAAAGTCCACATGGAAATAGTCTGCTTGCTTAGCAGTGAGGACTTCTGATTGTGATTTAGTTGAGGGGTTGTAACCTACCTGCTCAAACAAGTTCTTGCATAAAAATGTTGAGCTCTATATGCACTCTATGTGTTAATTCTGAAAGTTTTTTTTGATAATTCACTTTTAACTGTTTAATCACATTTAGTAAATAAGAGATAGTAGAAGAAATAGAATTAAGACTTACCGTGCTAGTAGCTACATTCCTGTTTGTTGGCTGCACACAGGAAAGGAGTGAGTAGGCACCACAGGCAGATATGGAATAGTTTCTCCATGGGAAAGCCATTTATATTTTAAAATCTTTTCAATAAGTAGAATGGATCATTAAAACCATGGGTATTCCTAGCATTTGTGCAAATGCCTTACCCTGCTTTCTGTCTTGCTGAATTTCTAATACTGTCGTTTTGACAGCTGTTTTTATATGATCATACATTGAGAAAGTGCTTGTTACATTTGGTACCTTTCAGTTTCATTTCATGGGAAGGAGAGAGATAGGAGGACACAAACGTTAAAGAAATGCCATATTCCAAACTGCAAGATTAGATTTCTTTTGGACTATTTGACTTCTGATTAAAGAACCAAACAAATGATTAAAATATAAGGCATTTTAAGCCTTGTTCTACGCAGTTTTTATATGAATCTCCAGGAAGAGGACTTGCCATCAGGACAAGGTCTAAAAATGAATTTGTCTGATATTGAAAAATGCTGAAAAAAAATCTGATCTCTTTACATCAGAGTTACCATGCTAAGTTTTAAATGATTTTGATTTTAAGCTTGTCCTGATGTTAATTACTTCACAGAGTACCCATGGAGCTCAACATAATTATAGCACAGAATTATTTTTATGCTTTGTGCATGCACACACACTCTGCCTCTCTTCAGACAGAGAAGATTGCCTAGAGCAAACAGCTCTTGCAACTTTAAGGCTGAAGTTTGAGCTTTTGCTTGCTTTGTAAAATAAGTTCATCCAACTTTTTGTTTTCTTTTTTTTTTTTTTTTT
>VYZP01079103.1:0-10795 GCA_013400635.1 Hypocryptadius cinnamomeus | reverse complement strand
CTTTTTTTTTTTTTTTTTTTTTTTTTTTTTTTTTTAACTGTAGGGCTTATGTTACTGATCTTGGAACAAACAACTCGGTGTATTTCCAAGAAAAATACATCTGCGGACTTGGCTGTTGAGGGTAATTGTAAAAAGCTCCAAAGCATTCCATAAGGGAGAGGATAGAATGTATCAAATATTTTGTGTGGAACATGATAAATGTTTTTCATGTTACAGTGGAGGTGTAGCAAAGAATGAGAATTAAATACCTTTTTGAGGTTATGTATCTGTATTACTATGAATGGATGTGGAGATTGGTAACTTTGAGATCAAGAATTGTCCTCCATCACTTGCTCTTTCAAGTACTCTGTACTCATGCATTGTGTCAAGAAGTAAATGGGAATTGAAAGGAGAAAGGTAGATATTAAAACTACTTCAATACATGCTTTTCTTTGGAAGGTAAACTTATCTTTATACCCACAAAATAAATAATTCCTAGTATGAAGAAAGAAAAAAATTGCATTGCCTTGAATGTCATTTAATCTTACTAAGTATCTTGAGTCACAAGCAAAACCCCATATATTTCACAATTTTGGGGAAAGTGAAATCACCACCCCTGGGAGGTTAAGAGGTCCAATTTTATTTGCAAAATGCAGTTTGTTTTTTCAGTAGTGCTCAGGGCTGTGGTCAGTACTTGGCCAATGCAAATAAAACCACCTCATCACACAGAGCCTACAAAATCACTTGAAATATGCCACGATGAAGGCACTCTGAGTAGGAATTGGAAGAGGAGGACTTGACTGCTTCTTTTAAGATTGCATTCTGCCTGAGTGCCATGCCTGATTTGTATTTATTTATTTATTTATTTTCGTGTTTGGTAATCTCAGCAATAGTGTAGTGTGATACGGAATAGAGGGAAAGGAAGGATTTCTGTAGCTTTCATCACAGGGAGCTTTTTCTCAAAGGTGATTGGTTATGATTTCTTTGGCTGGCTTGCCACAATAGTTTCTAAAGGCTACTTATCAGATGTACTGTTTTATTAGCATACTTGGTATGCTAATCTCTCCAGAGATGACCTCTTTTGACCATGTGAAATAGGGAATTTTTAAAATAATTTATTTTATGCAATTGCTTAATCTGAATGAGAGTGATGGACAAAAAATGAACACTCGATTGTTTAAACATAAATTAAGCTACTCTTATAAGCAGTTATTAGCCTTTATTTTAGCTGTTTATTGAAAGCAGCATTTGGAACGTATTGCTGTTCAGTGTGGGGAGGCTGCAGAGAAGTACATTCACAAGAAATGATGTTTTGTTTATGATTGTAAAGATTAGGAATGCGAAATGTCATTATTGTCTGGTAACAAAAAATAAAACAGGATAATTCTTTCAAGTTTTAACAGCTTTATCCTAGTGGCCAATAACAGAGTAAGTTTTAATGTTTAGATAGGATAATGTAAAAGGAAAAATTCAATCTTCAGGTACTTCTCATTACTATAAGAACAATATATGTATTAAAAGGCTTATGATTGTTGTGTAAGACTGTATTCATGTACAATATCAGTCCTAAGCAAAGTTTTCTAATCAGGCTAAGGATTTGCTTGTTTACCAGTATTCTCTGTAAAGATAACCCAGTGTTTTATTTTTTTGTCAAGTTGGTGTAGGACTTTGTTTCAGTCTGCTGTTCTTAATACCATTTGATCTCTTAGGTTCTACTGGGGATTGTGATACGTTGTTTCTTTTCCCCCTTAATAGCTTCACAATTTATTTTTCTTTTGGGGGTGGTGACTTAGCCACTTCACCTGGCAGTTCCCTCTGGACCTGCATGTGTCGCATCAGAGTCAATGGACTTGTGCACCTTCAGGTTCTTTAGGTGACCCTGATCTCTTACAGTGGATGGTTTTTCGTTCTCCCAGTCCCTGCCTTTGTCTTCTGTGACATGGGTGGTGTGGATGGAGCTTTTGCTGGTAAAGAGCAGGGCAAAAAATGGTTGAGTGCCACAGCCTTCTCCATATCCCATGTAACTAGGTCACTCTTTTCCTTCTGGAGAGGGCCCACATTTTCTCTAGTATTTCTTTTTTCTTGACATATCCAAAGAAACTTTTCTTGTTGCGCTTGGCGTCACTGGCCAGATCATTCTATTAGGGCACTAGCTTTCCTCGCCTGATCTGTGGCTGTTCATACGGTATTTCTGCCAAGCTCCTTATCCCTGCTTCAGTCCTCTATAGGCTTCTTTTTTGAGTGAGTTTGGGTTTGTCCAGAAGCTACTTTTCAGCTATGCAGGCCTCCTGACAAATCTGCCCACTTCTTCTCTGTTGCGATGCATCTCTTCTGAACTTAGAAGATGTGATCCTTGAATATTGATGAGCTTTCTTGAACCCTTCTTCTTTTCAGGGCTATATCCTATTCTAAGAAAGAGACTGAAGATCCCTGAAGAGGCCAAAGTCTGCTTTCCTGAAGGCCTTAGGGCAGCGAGCTTTCTGTCCACCCTCCTTGCTGCCCTAAGGATCTCAAACTCTTCCATGGATCCAAGGCTGTCCTTGAGCTTCATGTTCCCCACCAGCCTCTCCTTGTTGGTGAGAGCAAGGTCCACCAGCCCATCCTTGTTGGCTCCTCTAGCACTTGCAGAATGAAGTTATGATCAGTGTGTTCCAGGAACCTGGCCATGTTATCCCTCCGACAGATACTGGGATGGTTGAAGTCCTCCATNTTACACAAATAGAGAATGGGGGTACAATCAGGGGTACACCATTTAGGGAAAATAAGGGGACACAAAACCAGAACTATTACAAAATACAAAAGCACACTACAACACATGAGGACCTGGATTTGTGAATGTGAGGACACTCCTGTCTGTCCATCGAGGGTACCTCATCTGCTCAGTCTTACAGGTTGAGTAAAGCAGACACCCACTACAATGACACCTGTTCCTGCCCTCCTTTTAATCCTGATCCATGAGCTCTCAGTCAGCTCCTCATCCATCTCCCCAGATGGAGCTCCATGCTGGTTACTCATATGGAGGGTGGTTCCTTTTTGCCTTGCCTATCATTCCTAAAGACCTTGTATCTTTCCATTCTAACACTCCAGTCACAGAAGCCATCCTACCACGTCTCTGTGATGCCTTCTTGGCAAGTGTAGTCCAAAGGCCTCTTCACCAACTTGGCAAACCTGTGTCCAAAGATACTCTTCCCCTCCTCTGGTAGATAAACCCCAGCCCCATGGTCTGAGTAGCCAAACTTGTGTGGCACAGTCCTGTAACCATTTATTGATTCTCCAGATTCAATTGGCCCCTTCCAGCCCTTCCCTTTTACTGGGAAGATTGATGTGAAAACTGCCTGTGTTCCAGAGCGCTTTATCACTGCTCTGTAATCCTTGGTACTCTTCTGGTTGCTCCTTGCTGTATCACTGGTACCCACATGAAATAATAGCAGCAGGTAATTGTCACTGGGCCAGATCTTTTTGCATACTGTGACACTCAAATGACTGATAGCCATCAGGTAGGCCTTATGTTTCATACATTGCTTTGCAGCATTTGTATGTTGATACTGGTGTAATAGCAAAGGGCATGATCTCAGGATTCTTTTTTTTTTGGTCATTATTATATAAAAAAAGAGAGTAAGATAAGATCTTTAAGTCATTGTCCCTCAAAATCAAAACCCTAAAGCAACTTTGATTGCAGCTGCACTGTTGGCAGAAAAAGAAGTCTATTTCAGTTGCTGTTCTGACAACCATTCCTGTGTGTCACAGCAGTAAAATAGACATGGATCTAATTCTGACCTGGACCAGAGGAGAGGATGCTTGTTGCAGTTCCCAAGCTGCAGCAATGTTACAGCACAGATTTGCTGCCTGACAGAGGGCAACAGCCTCCTGAGCTGCTTTCTTGTCCTTATTCCATCAGATGCATGGGGTGACCTGTAGGGCAAGAAAGTATATGAGTCCCTTCTGTAGAGACCTCAAACTCCTGGAATGCAGGAGGAAAATCTCTCTTTGTGCTTATTGATATTCACAGCTGGAAGGCTTTTTTTTTTTTTTTTGAATTAAAATATGGGAAAGAAATGCTTCTTCCCTCAAATGCTGCTGAGGTGTCTGCCACCTATCTGTTCTAGGTCCAGCCTGTCCCCTCTTCTTGCTCAGCTGTAAAGCTGAAGGTGTGGCTGCCTGTCTCTTCCTCCCCACCTTCCCCTTCTCCCCTGCCCTCTTTTCCTTTCCCTAGTCACAAACTGCCTGAGAAATACACTGCTGCTGCTTTATGGATTTTACAACTCTGTAACTCTTGTTAAGGGGCATGACTGAGCTTGATGTCCTAATGCTTTATAAAGGCAATTTCTTGTGGTTTTTTTCCTTTTTTTTGTGTTTTTTTTGTTTGTTTCTCATCTGTTAGTTATATCTATTTTTTTTTTCTTCTGAAGTTTAAAATAGTTTTTAGAAAAATCTTTTTTTATAATAGTGGATGTAGTAGAGGTTCTCTGTCTATAAACAAAAGATCTGGGGATTTTTCAGACATAAGATTCAAGGGGATTTATGTATTTTTATTTTGCCTTCTTTCCTCCTTCATCTCTCTGTAGAAGAACATCAACCATAAGACTGAAAGCATGGAGAACAAAGGAGGTAAAAGATAATATATTGCATAGTAGTGATTAAGAAGGTTTCTTTGCTCTCAGTATTTCTTTTGTGCTGTAAAATTTTGTCATGGCTACATCTTTCAGTCCATACTGGAAATTACATCTTTTTGACATAGTGTAAGACTTCAGTATAATTTTTTCATCTGTTTTTCAAGAAATTGTGGCCAAATTCAGATATTTGAGCTGAGGTGGAACAGGTCAAATACTCCAGAAGCAGAACACTCAAGGGTATCATTCCAAGCCCTGTCAGTTACATCGTAGTAATTTTAGGAGAGGAGACAACATCTTTTTATGAGCTGTTTTGGTTTAGTGATAAGGGCAGTTATCCTAGGCACAGTCCTGTTCCCCATTTGAGCAGGGAAGTTAAATTGAATGGATAAGTCCCTTTTCTTTTGCTTGAGTTACCTGTTTTCTTCCACTTTACCTATTTGTATGCTTTCCATCCAGTTCTACTCTTGTCCAGTAATTTAATAAAATTTTAATGAGCTTTATAACTAATATGAATATTTCTTTATATCAGTGAGAATTTCAACAGTCTCATGTTCAGAGCTGTATGTAGCATTTGAGTGTTTCTAGAGGGATGTGTTCAGGTGAATATTCCAGTCAGTGGAGTATTTGAAAATAATAATACTAGTTTGTTCCATTTCTGCAAACCTAGGCATTTTTGGTCATTTTTCCTAAGTATGTGAGCTCATCTTCTCATTTTGATGAAGAGTTTCAATGGTTTTAAGCATTAATTACCTTATTTATGCTTTGTCTGCCTTTTATTTTAACAGCCTTTTAAAGGCATATTTTGATTAACCTTTATGGCTAACACTTGTGAAGTACGCTTGAGTGCACAAAAGATCATAAATACTTGAAAAAATATTTTTATAGATCATTAGCCTAAGCCATTTAAATTTAGATGGGTATTTATTTATTTAAAGGTTTTGAGGAGCAACATTACGCACTACTGTGGCATGACATATGGCTTCTGTAGATTGAATTCCAGCTCTTAACAGAAGGTTCTTCAGTCCTGCAACTTCCCTATTTTTTTTGTTTGAGTTTGCTGTTTTGCTTGAGTTTTTTCCTACACAAGATACCCTCTTTGCTAACAAAATCCCTTGGTGTACTGGCCCTAGGAACTGGTGAGAATAGTTTCAGTCAGGAGGCTGTTGTCTGTGCAGCCCTCTGTCTCCCTTTCTGGGATGTCAGCAACGTGAGCAGAGAAGGCAGCAGAGAATTACAAAAGCGCCAAGGATAGTTTCATGACTAAATGTTTAGAAGCCATCCTAGAGCATGACTTATTTTCTTGTTTTTATAGTTCTTTGATGGCAGATGAGCCCTTCCCTTTACTTTGGAAAAGTGGTCTTAATTTTCTAGCCATCCTACGTGTGGCTTTAGATTTACTTTGCTAAAGAATTAGGCTTTAAGAGATGTAACAGAAATAAATGAGATCATTTGAATACCAGTATATTGTGTGAAACTAGGTACTTTAAAATGAAATGCTGATGAGTCTGGAACTTAAATATTCAAGACTAAAATATTTCAGTGTTAAAAAAAGCTCTCTGCAGTTCCCCATTTACATGAAACCTTTTCTACAACTACTTGTGGAGGTTTTACCGTAAGTGTTAATGAATTTCTCATGTGGTGGTGTTGAGCATGGCAGATGAAGTCGGGAGGAAGTTAATAATTCAGGAAAGGTTTTTAGTGATGTGCAGTAAATAAGGCACAGGCTAATCAAATGATGAGGAGAGGAAAAAGAACACTGATTAACTGACTGTTAAGCTCTTTGTTTTAACCTGAGTACGGTAGAGTCCTGATTAAAATATGTGGTGATGTAGTTAAAGGTTGTTTTCTAATGCATGTATGTAAGTAGGTTAATTATGATTGCCCACAGAACACTTGGTGTGTTACACTACCCCACTTCAGAGGGTTTGACAGAGTAGACAATATTACTGTGCTGTTTACCACTTAGAGCTTCCTAGGTTTAAATCAATTATCTTTATAGATTAATTTTTAGTATCAATTATATGGATACAGTAATCTTCTCAGGGTTGAAGTTACCTTCAGTTTGGTCTTTTCTTTCTTTGGCATAGATTTCTCTATTCAGCAGTCAAAATTAGAACTGCTGGCACTGGTATTTTTTATTACATTGTATAGTCAATAAAGGAGTCATGGGAGGCACTTTTCCAGTGAGTGTTGTTTGCTAACAGCATTTCTTTGTGATTTGGTTACCAGCTTCAACTTCAGGTCTTCTGCAGTCATTACTGGCCCCATCACTGCTCTCATTTCTGACTTCTCCCTTTTCATGGCTTATTTCTGACATTAAACTTTCTTGAGTCCTGATTCCAAAATCTATCTAGGTCTGGTTCAAGTGTCATGTCCTTGTGTGTTGGTGTTCTCTCCTGTGTCTCTACCTCTCCTGTTTGTTTCAACACAGGATGAGTTGAAAGTACTGGGAAAAAGATGCCTTATTTTTGTTCTAACTGGTGCTATAATACTAAAACAGCATGCTCCACAAATTTATTTAACTACCTCTGTATAGACATATGTGTTGAGAGAATTTATCTGTCCTTGTTGAATGAATATACACGAAGAAGGTTTTCAAAAGCCTTTTGCTTGTCTTTGTCCATTTGGATGGATCTGTACAAGAGCAATAATACAAGGTACAAACTGATACTCAGGCCTGCTACATTTTAATACCAATTTGCATACATGAGGTACAGCTAATATTTTCTTAAATTGATGTAGAATATTCTGCTCTAACATTGTTTTAGAAACATTTCAGTAATTTCTTCAGAAATTTCCCCAAATTTACTAGGCAGTTGTAAAGGTAAAATTAATTTTAGCAAATACTTAATTAAGGCAGTTGAGAAGGTAAACTTAATTTTAACAAATACTTTAGCAGCTGGAAACAGGAACTTATAAGGGCAAATAATGGATGACAAAGAGCTTACTACTTTGTTAGTACTGTGTCTCAGCTTGGTGCAGGGCTTTTTTAAATGTTGTTTTAAAATATTCATAAGTAGAATTTGTTGTACGGTAATAGGATAATTGTATGCCATTAATATGACACTATTTTCAATCTTAATGTAGAGGACTGAAGTGCTTAAAAGTTGGAATTTCAGACATATATTAGGTTTAATTTAAATTTTAAACATCGCTTTTTGTTTCTCTGTAGATTGTTGTCTCAGTGTTCACTAACTTTAGTTGGAGCTGTTTTCAGTTACAGGCAAGTACAAAAATGTAGACTGTAAAATGCTCAAATTTGAGATTATTAAGGATTTTTATTTGCAATAACATGACTCTATCAAAACTAATCTTGGCAGTGTCTATTTAGACATTTGAAATTGGTTACACCCATCTTTTGGCTGCATAATACAGGATCTTAGTACTTAGGAGTGAAGTATATTTGCAGGGATGATGCAGCCAATTTCTCTGTTGCTGCATCATCTGTTTCAAATGACTTATTACCCACGTGTTCATTCCAACACGCTGGTTACAGCCTTTCGAAAGTCATAGTCCTTCACCATAAAATGCTGTTTCTTCTGCAGACAAGGAAATGTTTTGCAGCTGCCATGGATGTCTCAGCCACTATTTGCAGGCATCAGGAATGAAGCTTTGAATGATCAAGTCTTGATGAACTGTTTGCTAGTTTGGTTAAAGACTACAACACAATACTGCCATTTTAGGAAATGCTAATAAAACCAAAGGCTTCAATAAAGCATTTAGAATTATTTGTTTCAAGGGTAGAAGTATTTTTGGTAAATACTGCATCTGAAAAGTGTAGTCTGTACTGGAGTAGGACAGGTCCATCCGGGACAATATCCTGTCATGCATAAAGAAAGGCTATGTAAGGATGAGAGGCTTTTGGGTAGGACAATGAAACCTCACTAGAGCATCCTCCCAGCCCCCCACAATGCACAGTGCATGCACTTCCTGAGCTGTAAGTGGTGTCAGTGCATGTAACAGGATTGATAATAAGCATTCATGAAAGAAAAGAATTGCTTTTTGAACCCTTAGTAACCATAACATTTCATTGCAAGAATTATCATGACCTAAATTTACACTCTGTAAAGAGCCACTTCTTGTGATGATTTTGCATCTGTTATATAGTAATTTAATTTTCTGTAGAAAAGGCAGTGAAGCGTCTTTCATCCTTGGATTGTTCAGAACACTATAGCCAGAGTACTTGAGACAGCAGTTTATTCAAAACATTGCAAGCTTTCATGAATTTTTTGGGATGCAATGTAATTGTCCACATACTGTCTGTATGACTAAAAAGTGTACAGTTCCATATAAAATTTTTTTGTTCTGATATTAAGCAACTGTTGCTACTGGATCCTCTTTTCAGCCAGTTTTGCTATGCAGATTGCAGCATAGTTCTGATCAAAGGCATTGGTTTATTCTAAAGAATACTTTAAAATAAAATATGTATCTAGGTTGATGGTTTCTTGCAGTTGAGACAGCAACTGTTTCAAAAGAACAACATTATTAAGTTTGATAGAACTGGTGATGGACTTTTAACTACAAATGTGCTGCCAAGCTGTGTGGCAGTGATTGCGTTGTATGATGCATTTTTAAAAATTATTTCACATAGCTTAATTTAATCTGTTTGTTGTCAGGCTTTATCATTTGTAGGAAGTTTGGAGTATTGGCTTATTTTTCCCTAGCTCTAGTTGCTGACCTACTTGTCTGTTTTATAAATAAAAATAGTTTTCCTCTTTTACAGCCAGTCTACCTGTGTAAACTACAATATAGTTTTTACTAAGAAATTTTTCCAATTTTCAAATTTTTTCCATATAATCTTGGAGACTTTCATATGAATTTCAAATTAGAGCAGGAAGGCCAAATGGTGCAAATGTAATTAGGATAAACAGATGGGATATTTTAGAAGGTAGTAAAATATAAACAGAATGAGGAGCTCTGATACTGAACAGCATGCTTGCTGTCAAACATCCAGTTAATTTACTTGTTAAAAGCTGGAATGTAGGCTAGCTGTTTGTGATACTTCCTTTTCCTCTCTTAAAGGGAACTGAAAAATGTTGTTTGATTGACCCAGTTTAGCTTGTCATTTTAAACTAGATTAAATTGAAAATACGAATATTAATTTCCTTCAAAGGCGCTGAATAATCCATTTTAATTGTTAAAACATGTATTTATTAACTACATCACATTAAATTTTATTTCAGCAAGTTCTTATTGTAGATTTAATTTTAATCTTTTTAGTTTCTAGGAATAAAATATGTTAGAGATGCTGTATTACTTCTGTTGAGTCAGATAACATTAAGTGGACATATGTTTCACTTGAATGTGTTGTGATACAGCTGTGGAAAGATAATTCTATTGTAAGTATTATTATAGAATACTGTTGCAATGCATATTTACTTTAGTATTCAGTAGCTCTTTATCACATTGAGTCATTCTAGATTCTTCCATGTGAATTGCATTTCTTTTTTTTCAACTGGATTGGCAGCTCTGCTGGTACATTTTACCACCTTTTGACTGTTTTGTAAAAATCTGCTTTGTCATGTCACATGCTGTTTTGACTTAAACTTAGTTATCTTTACATGTTTTACTAATTTGTGGTATCTCCTTGATTGTAGCTGGACTGATGGCATAGTGCTTGCATTGTCATTTTATTCAGTGTTTCCATTTTAGCCCTCATTTTGAGGACCTCACTGAATTCTTAGTATTATTCAAGAGTATGCTGAAGTCCACTACAGGCTTATATCTACTTAGAGTACATTTGCTAACCTTGCAGAAATTCACTAATTGACATATAAATAGAAGAGAAATGCCAGCTATTTGGTACTGAGAGAAAAGCTGGCTGGTTGCTTTTGGTTTTCTTTAGCTTCCCTTTCAATGAATACAGTGTGGTTATGAATGAATGAAATAATTGCTTTGGCTTGCATTTTCCTTAAGAGAGATTTGGAATACTCTTAAAGCTTTTTTCAACTGTTAGCCATTGAATTGCTCTGAAGAGAAATTTAATCATATTTTTGTCCAGTTTCAAGTAAATCATATTGTGTGAAGAAGTTGTCTGTAAAGGATTTTATCCATTTTTATGACATTTTAAATAGTTATGGATTTTCTCTTCTGTTTTATGGAATATGTTGGATCTTTTATTGATAAATAATGGTGAAGTTTTGTAGGAATGCTTCTTTTGGATTTCATACTTACAGATAACTTCTAATTGTTCATTTTGCTCT
>VYZP01079102.1:0-31413 GCA_013400635.1 Hypocryptadius cinnamomeus | reverse complement strand
CAAGAGAGCAATCAGTGATTTAAAAATGTACCAGCTCCTTGTAACCAACACTGAGATGTTAAAATAATAAGGACTTAATTTTCATTTCCTCTGTTTTGTGGCACAATTTATTGGAAGTTCACACAAAATGTCATGAGGAATTTTGGTCTTGGGAGGATAAAAAAAGCAACAGAAATGAAAAATATTTTTGCATTTGGCTTACAGCTTTTTGTGAACATTAGGGTTTGAAGGGAGTCTAGAGGCTGACATCTGAGTTGTAGCTGGATCTTAAATAAGAAATATATTTTTCATTTGTTTTTGCTTAGCTACATTGATGGAGAGATGTAGTGCAGTAAGTGCATTCTGTTGTACAATCCATGACCTCAATGACGAGGGAGAAAATGGGCTTTTGCTGTCAGCTTCTCCTCCTATTACAGATTTGAGTTTTACTCCAACATTACTTCCAGTCTAATTGTATTTGACCCAGCACTCTTGCTGTGCTAGTGTCAGGCAACATATCTGGAGGCCTACACAACAGCTAGTATTTCTGAATAAATATAATTATTTGCTAAACCCTAGAAGCATCAGCCTTATGAACTTGCTAATTTTCAATGCTGTCTGCATTGAGAAATTCAGCTAGGAAATTAGAAGAAGGTTACCATATTTAGTGTAAATTCAAACTAAAGATAGTAGGTTGTGGTCAGGTGTAAAGACTCTTGTGTATGTTTACTATCAAAATATTGATATATGCAGATTTCTGGTGTCCGCATGTTTGCATCTTAAAATTGCGGAGCTGTTTATATATTTGCACAACTTAGGGGGTATTCTGTTGATTCCCTGCTTCTTTCAATGGGGACAAAGTTTTGTGCTTCTGATGTTACAAACCAAAGAGATCTATATCTGTTTTCTTACCCTTGCATACTTACAAAAGTTTTTCTTCTTTTTGAGAAGTTATTTGACATTTCTGAATGGAAGCTTCCAGTTCACTATTTTCTGATATTTGTTTAACACCTGAAATGGAACATAGGCTAGACCTGCTCTTCTCCTGTATGGGGCAGAGTTTTATTGCCCCATTATCAGCATAATCTATAAAGAATAAAGTAAAATTTTCTTATCTCTAATGTTATGCCTGGAGCAAGTTGCAGTATTAGTGGTTTCAGGCTCAGCTCTGTATGATTCAAAGTGCATCTTTAAGGATGATTGGCATTCTCAGCTTGGGGCTTGTGTTTTCACCCATGAGAGGTGAAATTGTAGAACGTTTTGCAGTAGCAAGCTTTGCATGATACATATCCATTACTCTCACAACTTAGCAAAAGGCAGTGTGTTTGTCACAGCACAAGGGGATGTGTATGTTGACCTCAGTTCTCTTTCCAGCCATTTTTATGTAATAAACCAAAACAATATATCTTCAATATGTAAGCTGATTCATTTTTGTTGTGCAACCTTCCCCTTCCCACTCAAACTGCAGCATAGCAAAAAGCTCTAATACAGTAGAGCATCCAAAGCTATGTACTGATTCACGTATTTATCAAAAATCTGAAGTTCAGTGATGATAATTTAAGACCTGTGGAATTTTACTACTTAGCATTCTATTTCATAAAACAAAAAGTGTGCCGGTGCAAGATCCACCTACTGGGATCCTCTTGTCATGCAGTCCTGTGACTCTCCTGTGATACACATTCCTACCTTTCCCCTCAAAATAAATTTTCTTTTCTGTATTTTAAGCCTTAATGTAAGATGCTCCAAATAGTATCTCTCCTTTGCCTGGATGCTCAGATGGATGCTATTACTTATTAAAGAGTATGAATCAATTATTTCTAGGTTTCTGGTAAGTCTTGCCTTTCTTTGTCTTTGAGTTTATACTTTTTTTTTTATGTTAGGAGTCTATTTTTGTCTTGGTGTAAGATGGAACACTTAACAAGCACACAGGGCTTAGTGAGCTCTGAGTCTCAAAGGGATTGCTAGGTGAACACAGCTGGGGTCTCTCCACTTATATGATAAAGTGGCTTAGGGCTCCTATTTTTTTTCTCTGAAATATTAGACAGAAAATGGCTGTGTGCAATGTAGAGCATGTGTGCTGTTAGCCTGTTTATATTCTGGATATGTCAGGCTTCCAGCACATGAGCAGATGAGTTTTCCAGCTCATGTACATTGAATCTAACAAATCCAGCTCTGCAGTTTATGGACAGCAGAATGGGCAGACTCAGAGGACTCATTTCCACAAGGAGAAGTGTGCTGTGCATGTGGTTTGCTGTGTGTGAGTCCATTCTTCTGCACATCAAACAGTTGGGTCAGATCTGCTGCCAGGATTTCTGCAATCCCTTACAAACATTGTCAGCAAGCAAGTAGACAGTGGCTCCTGCCCTGGAGCTGGCACAGTAGATGTGCTCCAGGCTTCAGCTTTCTGCTGCTCCTGCAAAGGCATCCTCAGGTCTGGATGGCCTCATCTCACGGGGATAATATACTTCTGCTCAGCAGAGGTGTGGGAGGGACAGAGGAATCTGGTTTCAGCTGATACCTCCAGGATGTTTTGGCACCCAGGGGCATGTAGGACCTGAAATAAAGTAGAAATCTGACATAGAGTCCTGGCATCAGTGTTTCAGTAGCTTTATTAACAGTGCACTTCTTTTGCATGGCAGCATCTGTGCAGTGCTCTGCAGCTTCCTCACATTCCCCTGGGCTCCAGCTGTGGTGTTTAGCACAGGACTGGTCCTGAGGTCTTGCTCCTGACTTTATGAACACAATTCCTCCCCCAATCAAAAGAGTATGATGCCAGCTGAATGTCAAAGTTTTGCTCTTCACCTCTTAAAACATCTATGAATGTTACGAAGGCTTGTAGTGCTACATTTTTAATGTGCATCACATCTGTATATCTCTAGAAAGATCTGTCTATATGAACAACAGCTGAAACACCTCAATCTGTATGGCTGCCAAAACACTTTATGTACATCACATTAGTCAACACAGAAGGAACTGGTTATTTTTATAAGGAAAATGACACCAAGTCCTCTTTCAAATATTTGAAATATTTTTGGCAAATCACATTTTTATAATCCTTCTACAGCTTTTTCATACTGAAACGAAACATTATACTGCACATGATGAACATCCCAAGACCTCCCCTCTGATTTTATTAGCCTCTGTGCACAAACATATAAGAGATGAGACTTAACACACACAAAAAGAAAAGCAATGTGGTATAAACCCATGTTTCTGTGTGCAGTCAGCTTGTTATGCGCCACATTGGCAGTATCAGCAGCTTGTGTGGACCATACCACAAGGACATAACATGGAGGCCCCCAAAATGTGAGGTGAAAGGAGAAGTGGAAAAATGCATGGTCTTTTATGGAACTACAGGGGGTCAGCTTCTCCTGGTATGTTTGGCCAGCGGCAAGGGACTGCAGATGCTGCAGGTATCTGGCTATCCTGGTACTTCTGCTGTAAAAAAGACTGCAAGGTGTGATCTGTGGAATTGGTGTGATGGAATGTAGGAATGGCCATACTTGATTAGAGCAGAGCTTTGCTCATTTTGCTGAAGTAAAACATGTGCTGCCAGCAAGACTCAAAAGGCTGATACTTCTTTCGGCCCTAGCAGCCCAGAAACCAGTGATCACTGTGATGCAGCCCATCGTCTTTCCATTTCTTCTTTTTTTTTACCTTATTTTCTTCTGGGTCTTGTTATTACCAATGTCCCAAACCACATTGCTTTATACTGTTCCAGAATACCCATGAAGACAGTGAGTAGATTTACTCCAGATTTACACTGCTAGGATCAGTATCAAGATCTGGCACATTTTGTTTGTGAAAACTTATTTTCTTTGCCCTCCCAGCTGAGTGGCTTCAGAGCCTGGAAAATGAGAGGCACTATTTTTAATGTCTCATTCAGACAGCAATGTGTCAGAAGTGGCAAATAATAGTTGCTTTCAATTGAGGAAACAACACACATTGCAACTGTTCCTATTTTATAAGTTATTTTTAAAAATCTCTTCATGTTGATTGTAATAATTATTTGTGCTGCTCTAGCCTATAAACTTTAATTTATGAGTTTATTGTTAATCAATGCTGTAGTTATAGCTCTTTTTTTATGTTTGTGTGCATAAGTTTGTGCATTTTAAAATGCTAAAGAAACTACTCAGTAAGGTGTAAAAAATGATTTGGAAAATAAATTCTCAAAGTGCTTTAATAAAATAGCACATATAAATAATATACTGAAAACATTATCAATAAGGCTTGAAAATAAAGCATTAAAATGTTACATTTGCATGGATATCCTTAATCTTCATCCTTAGTAAATGCTTTTTTCTGAAATTTGACCTATAATAGATATTTGTGCTTTAACTGGCAAAAGGTTTGCATTAATGTTAAGGCTATGATGCCAGAAAATTTCCAGTCCCTGCTAGGAGATAGAAAGACATTGCATACTATAGAGGTATCAGAGAATAACGCTTTAATACGGGAAATAACAAACCTTATTTTCAGCTTTGTTCCAAGGAGTGGGATTTGGGCTGATTTTGAAAAAAACACCCACTCAAAAATATAATCAGCCAGAGGAAAGCGCTTTGCGTGAGAACATGAAAATCTGGCAGAGAAACAAGCAAATAGAAGCACTATAATACTGATGTGTTGGACAACATTAATAATGGGAGGCTTCAAATATCATATAAACAAAAGTAATCATGCCATTGGATAAATGCTTTTCAAATTAAAGAAAAACAAAATTACTAACTGCCCTCTGAGACAGGGGGGTGTAATGTGTAGGGAGTTCTGGTCCTTCATAGTCAACCTTCAAGCACTGGGGTGCTTCGTGATGCCAAGCTGTTGGAAGAGAAAGTAAACTCAGAGACGATGGGGAACAGGGTTAGGAGGGAGCCTAAAGTCTTACTGAGCAGAGGAATAGCTGACTAAACTAAACAGTCTTTATTTTTCTGCTACAGAGGAAAAAGAGTCACAAGTAACTGCTGTCTGAATGCTTGTAATCACAGCTTGGGTTACTGAGTGCAGTTCCCTTCACAGATCTTTGTGGATATCCACCCATTTTCTTTCCTGGGGTAAAATAGTTTCTTTGAGTCAGATCAGGAGGTTCTGCATTAATCCTTTCTTTTTGCAAATTATTAAAACACCATGCAGAGAATGTATTTGCATAGCTGGCAACTTTATCACAAGCAGGGCCAAGTACATGGGGTCTATGGAAACCTGCTGAGAAAATCCTGAGGAAAGCCTGGCTTTCTAATGTTGGCAGAACTTGTGCCAGGCAAAGCTGTTGTGGGGAATAGATGAGATATGCACCCTTGTCACACCTCCATGTTGCTGGTTGTTTCCCTTTTATATTTGGGGGTATTGAGATGAAGAGGAAGACCCAGACCCATGTAGGAGTAATTAAAAATTCCACAGGGATCTTTTACTAGAGCTGCTTATATCCCTAAGCAGTCTTTTAAGAGGCAAAGAAACCCCAGGAGCTTTCAGGTCAGCTCAAGAGGATGTTAACTATGATTGCTATAAATACAGAGGAGCTCTGGATTGGTTACTGTTTTTGTTTTCATTTTTATCTCTGAGACAAGAGGCTGAGGAAGTGCATACCCTGTCCCTGACCTATGTGTTCCTGGACACCTGACTGGAGGAAAAGCCTCAATGTAGAGCAGAGAGAGGGCTGAGGGAAGAGGTAGAGGGAGAAGGAGTGCAGAGCCAGAAAAACTGCTATTCAGGTAGGAGTAGGAAGATCAACTAGCTGTGAAACTGCTCTTTCAGTGTTTTCTTTTTTCACAAAGGCATTGTTTTCTCACTGTCGTCAGGACATGACAAATCCCCACTTCATTATCTGCTGTTTGGCGCTGAACATTGAACCAAGAGCTTATCTTTTATTTGTGAAAGGCAATTCTAAGGAAAAATATGAAACTGTTATGTCTTATAGTGGAATACTTTGACAAAGAGATACAGCTTCCTACCAGAGGTCTCTTTTATTTTCTTCTCTAGGCTGAAACTATTATTCTGCTACAGAAAGCAAAGGGTTTGTCTCTCTTCCCATAAAAACTCCACCCATTTTAATAGGAAAAGAGAACTTTTATCTTCTGGTCCTCATCCAGACCTTCACAATCTTGCAATGTCTTTATCCTGGAAAACAGGGAAATATTTGTATTTTCGCCATATTGCAGATAGATAATTAAGGCAGAAAGTGGATTAAACACCGCACATTAATTGGAGCCCAGCTCAGCAGCCCCAGGATCAACACTGAAGTTCATGAACCCGAGCTAGGAGCTATGCACAAGCTGCTGTAAAACAGGGAGGAGCGATGCTCTGACAGCCAAACACCCGCATTTGTGAGTGTCTGTGTAGACCCAGAGCTCCTGCTCCCACCCTCACCCTGTCAGCAACATCCTGAACAGGCATAGGGTACTTGGAGAAAGGATCTAGGTGACACGTGTCTGCAAAATGCCTTTAATGCCAGGCATAGCATAGCTCTGACCTTTGGTAGGCCAACGACAGGCACTGCAATGTGCCTGGTCATCCCTGGAAGGGTAAGGAAGGAGAGTAGTGCAGGGAATGAGCCTGTTTCCTCTATGCCTCATGACAGGTCCCTTCTCTCCTCCCAGATGAGCGGGACTGGGCTGTGCACACTCACATCTACACCCTCTCCTCCTTCCCGTACGAAAGCATTGCTCTTCCCTGCTTACCTGCCCTGAGCTCCTCCTGGCAAGCCATCAGAAGGACAGTTCTGGCAGCAACAGCTCCTGCTGCAGGGATGTTTGAGGAGGGCTACTGTGTGGTGGGGAAACGTGGAGAAGGAGGTAGCTGCCAAGGCAGGCAAAGGGGGATGAGGAGACAGATGGCTGTGTGCACGGGGAGCAGTGCCTGTGTGCAGAACAGCGTGTGGGAGGTTGCACAACTCGGAGCTGCTTCCCCCTTAGCAGTCCAGGCTGGATTACTGCTGTGGGCACTCACACCATGGTAACAATCTCCTTCCCTGTATGACTCTGCTATGGGGTGGCCACAAAACCAGTAGCCTCCCCACATGCTTTATCTCTTCTTTCTACTCGTTGGTTTTGATTTGGAATTTTTCTGGATGCAACACTCATTTCTGATTATTCTGGAAGCTCTTGGGGGATTTGTAACAGCAATAATATATGGTAGGTTTGGCTGGGAAAATTCTGTTCAACAAAAAATGTTGAGGTTTGGAAACTTATTTTTGTTCTCTGTTGAAATAAAATCAAAGTCTTCCAAAAACTGTTTTGGAAATGGAGCTGAGCAATCTGTTAGGCACCCACTGGGTGGTAGGAGTTCCTAGTTTGGAGCTGAGCACAACAGGATTATGGGTCTTAGTCTCTGCTCCCCCAAAAGTGGGCCCTAGGCAGGGACTATTCAGAGGTGCTGCTCCTTTTTTCTGGTTCACACTAGAAATTCCATTCTGGATGTCATTACAGAAAACCAATATATTTTCATTAGAAAAATTTCATTGCAATGAATTTGTATTTTCTTTTGAAGAACTCCAGGTCAACCTGAAGTTGGGGCCATGCCACAGAAATTAAGTTCTGCAGGTTCTTAGCATTCATTTCACTTTTCTTCTAAGCATGTGTTAGGCTACATAGCTTAACTTGGTGTTTATTTTTTTAATTTTAAAATGTGCCATTTACAAAATAACAATATAAATCAAAAGCACAGCCACTGAACTTCTGTGGGAAATGGCCTGGCTTGCCTCTCAGCCACTGCTTGCCAGCTTCACTTCAAAAAGTCATCTGGCTCCGGAGCTGCCTTCAGAATGTGCTGAAGGGATTCCAAGGCATGTACAAGATTAGCAAAATCATTTCAGGAGCAACAACAACACAGCTCTCCACCTCAGGGCCCAGCCAGGCTGGAGGGGTGAGCCAACAGCAATCTTGTGAAATTCAAGGAGGATCAATGCAAACTCTTGGACCTCTGAAGGAAAAACCCTGCAAATGTGGAAGCTAGGGGTGGCTGGGCTGAGGAGAATCTCTGTGGGAGTTTCTGGTGCCCTGGGGCATCATGAGCCATTCATAAACCAGCAGACACCAGCCATGGTCCATCCATGCATCTAGGGATTGGATTAACCCCCTCAACTCTGCACTCATGAGACCATGGCCTGATACAGTGTCTGGTTTTGGGGCTCCCTCAATAAAAAACATGGACAAGATGGTGTGAGGGGGCCCCCAGGCTGGTCAGGGATGGAGCAGTTCCCTGTGAGGAGAGGTTGAGGAATGGGCTGTCTCAGTCTGGGGCAGAGATGGCTCCAGGGAGGCTGGAGAAGAGTGGCCCGGTTTCCTCACAGTGGAACAACAATGCTGATTTTGCTGTTATGTACTCTATTTCTCATAAAACTGCACACTAAAGGTTTTTTGATTTGTCAGAGATTCATTCTGATGGTGCTAGAGAGAAAGGGCTACTTTATGTGGATGGAAAGACACCTCCCCCTGGCAAGGGGAAGAGTACTGCCTGGGGAGCACCAGGAGCCACAGTCCCTTACCTGGACCCCTGGCTTTTGAAGCTGCTGCATGGTGGAAAACATATATCTATGCTACATTTTTTAGAAGTGTGGGGAAAGTTTTACTGCCACATATACTCTGCTGGAGGCCCAGGGAAAATACCCACTGGTAATACCAGTATTTTGTTTAAACCCAGAGAGAAATTTCACATACTATACCTCCCCATCTACAACTGCTTCAGTGTGTCTCTTAATAACATGCTCTAGCCCTAGAGATGGACCAGATCTACAAGTTCATCTCATCCATCTCTCTTTTAATTCAGAATTGTGCCCTATAACGGGTAATTTCAAGTGATTTTGTCAGTCAAATTTGAACAGACTCCTGCTTTCCAAGTTTTTGAAGTACTAATCCCCAATAGATGTCACTGTTTAGTAAACATCACATGGAGAAAACTACTTTAAGGGATACCGCTGTTAAGAGAGACCAGTTGTGTTGTACTACCTTGCATCTTCAACCAGTAAGAAGAAGTAAAGGTTACATACTCCTTCCAGGGTGAGGGAAAATTTTCCTTTATTGGCTTTCTTTAATTTTTACTCACTGTATACATTGCAGATATCTATAACATAATCCCAGTCTTTATGTAAAAAAAACAATTTGAACTCAATTTCTCAGTCTTTTATTGGCTCAATCTCTTTGCAAATGAATCCATTGTAAATGAATTTACAGCATGAGGCTTTTTCCCCCATTTGTTGGAAAAGGGTCTCATTTCACTATCAATCATGTATGACAATCTAATAAAGGCATGATACAGACCCTCATGCAGGTGGGAGACCACTTTGCCCATTAGGGAGCATTAATGACATTTATTCCTCATTTCACAGAAGGCTTTTGTCGTAATATCACCTCTAATCTTATTTTCCATGTCTAACAGGAAATATATTAATAGTTGCTCCTTAAAGAAATGTTGCAGCCTCTCCTTGATGTTGCTTCAGGCTTATCTTTATCTGTGTGTGACTGGGGCTGAGAACAGGCTCAGCATTTGGAAGAGAGGGTCTGGGGAGTTAGAGTGAGAAACGTTTCCATCTGAGGGGAAACCAGACTGCAAGACTCTGCTAAAAATTTCAGGCCTTGAAAGTTGTGGAGCTTGCTGAACTGGGGTTTTGTTTCAGCCCTGGAAAATGACAGGAATCCATTGTGCAAATTGTGTACAGATGTGGGGCTGGGTATCACACATAACCCACATTCTTAGCTGTTTGCATGTCGGATTTCATTTGCAGACCATATCCAATTTTCAAATTGCATTCTCTTTCAGTTGCAGAAGTGGCGGCAACTGCGGCCAAATCCCAATGCTCCCTGGCTGCTGGAGGGGGACCCTGATCAGGAAAGAAGTTTTTTCTTGCCTTGCTGTGCCCTCACAGAGGGGATGGAAGAAGAGGGGGAGGGATGAGAGAGCACAGGAGCACAGCACACCCAGCCATGTAGGTGCACACCATCCCTTTGTGATGGATGTCCTTCCCTGCTGCCCCAGGACTGGATTCCCACATGTGCCCATAGGGCTGGGCAGAGGGCCAGTAGGACTGTGACTACACCGTGCCCCCACCAGAACTCCACACTGTGACACGTCCATCTTATGTTCTCCTGTGCACTTGTGGCTGCCTGTGCTGCACAGTAAAGCCAGAAGAGAAGGCAAAACCAGGTTACATCAAGGTTAGCTGATTCCTGGTCGTATTCTGGGGTTTCATATGTACACAGTGTGTGGAGTACACTATCTACCAGAAAAGCATTGCACTTATCCCAGGGAGGGCTTGAGCTGTTCCAGTTTATCATATATAGAGTACATTTTTGTTGTCTGCAGTGGATAGAGATGGGCCTTGAGGGAATTGATAAATCTCATGCTGAGAAGTTTTAACTTAGACATGCACAAGGAATAAATTAATTTTTAATACATTTTTCAAGAAGAACTTTTTTGGCTCAAGACCATTATGCTTGGTATGTTTATAAAGGAACACGTAGCATGCTCCAGTTAAGAGTCTGTCAGTATTTCCATTGTAAACCTTATTTTCAGAGTCTTATATTGTAATTCCAATATAAAACTCAATCCCGGCAAGAAAAAACTGGCATCAGTGTGGCCTGGGAGTGATGTTTTCTTAATGATTTTTTAAATTCAGTTTTTCTCATACCAGTGTTTGATTAATGTTAGCTAATAAGAATACCTTCATCTTTTTGTCACTGTTAAACTTTAAGTCATCATGTACCTCGTATCCTAACAAGTTACTTGGTGTATAAATGAAAATCTGTTTGTTTTTAAGATTTGCACAGCTTAAAAACTTTCCCAAAGATCGAGTTTGCATTTGGTAAGCCATTAATTAATTTTCTGCAATGTCCTACTATAGTATTTAGGAAAAAATATTATCCCAAGTAGAAATTGGAACCACAGAGTCCCACAGAAGCTCTCTAGCTATGACCCTAGAAGTGCTGTGGGGTGTTTTGCATTTGGTTCTCCTGGCCCTGCTGTGCAGCTGTTGCAGTCCAGCTTGCAGGTGATGGATGGTGAAAGCTCACTGGGTGAAGTTCAGCTCTCCAGCAGAGAACAGGCTTAATTGTCATCACTGAGAGGTGGAGAGACCAGTGCACACACTAACCCTCCCCTTATGCAGTTTTTTTCCTTCTCTTAAACACATGCTCACAAGACCTCAACAGGAAACGAGGGCTCACAGTTGCATTTATGCAACCTAAAAAAGTCTAATATTTGTTTTAAATGAAAAGCTTTTTTATTCAATATCTGCTCATGAAAGGAGAAAAATCCAATGTTAGCCTAATGATGCAGTTTTGCCCTTATCAGCTTCTTTTTGCCCACAGGCTTTATAAAAGTCCCCTAGCACTGGGTAACGTTATATACCATATGCGTTGCCTACAGTACCTCAGCACAACAGAGCAGATTAAGGACGGAGTTTCCACCTACCCTTTGAAGATTTATGTCAGACCTTTTAACCTCCTGTGAAAACAGTTTGGTTATTTAATTCTTTTTATGATACTCAGCAACAGCTTTCATACTTCCACAAACACTCTGTAGCTGTCATACCATAAACAGCCATAAACTAATCCAGGCTTCTCCATATTGGAGCAAGGTATGACAGAAAGCAATGGGGTTCAAGTATTGTGAATTTTTTTCCTGGCAGCTGGGGTTCACAGAACTTGTTGAGTTTGTAAACTTTTCCTTCCCCTCTAATCCTCTTTTCACCCCAATTTAAACAAACAAATATGCTTGGGGTGTGTTTCACATAATTGGGCTTGAAATTCAAGGCGGACATATGGAGACCATATACAGTGCAACATATCTGTGGCCCAATAGTCCTTTGCCTCCTTCGTTGGGCTCAACACTGCACGTTAGGAGTTTCAAGACAGCTTCCCTAAAAGACTTGCCTGTGTTATGGACAGATACTGAGCTTTCCAGGTTTTATTCAGCAAAGAAAGCCTACCTAGATGCATTTTGGGCCTCCCTTGTAATTTTCATATGCCCTACAACCATGACTGGATGTGTCACACACTACATTACTGACAAGTACTTTTGTGGTTGTGGAGCTAAATCAGAGAAAGATTAAATGACTTGGTGAAAGTCACACAGGAAATTTGTGACAGAGCCAAGAATTTCCTGAAAGCCAACCTACTGTTTTCAGTTATTGCTTCTCTAGTTCTTCTTTGGCAGTATTCAAAGCAGAGGTGAATCCTATACTGAGTATTTGTCTCTGTATACATACTCATTAAGAGAAGATCTGCCAACCTTTCTTCAAAGGGCATCTCTAAGGAGAGAAAGGAGACAAAGGGCAGGAGAAAGGACTTATTAGTTGCACTCCATGGACGTGTCAAAAGCTAAAACACAGACTCAGTAATACAGTCTGCTCCAGGCCACACAGGAAGTTTGTAGCAGAGACAGGGAATTTAATCCACATCCCCTGAATCCCAGTCCAGGGGGGTTCCATGTCTTCCTTAACCAGTTCATATCTCATATGATATGCAGTCATGTACCAGTCTTGGAAATTCTTTATTTATTTATTTTTATTCTCCCTTCCTCTCTGAAATAATCTAATCCAGCAACATTTGTACTGAACTTTTAAACCTTTGATGTTTAAGTAGGTTCAAAATTAGGCAAACTGTGTTTTCATGTTGTTAATTGGAATCACTGTGCCTGGACCTTTTAGCAGCCTCCACATGGTTAACTTCAAACTCTCATGTCAGCCTGAAAGAAAAAAAAGACCAAACACATCAGGTCCCATTAAATGTGTTAAACATTTTAACTGTACAAAATGTGGAGTGAGGTAGATCTTTAGAAAACTGAATCAAGAGAATGACAGGCATCTGTGTATATACTTCCTCCTGCCTGGGCTGAAGGTCATTATTTTGAGCTAATAGCTGACCCCTTTGGCCTCTAGAAGGCCATTATGCTTAATGGCTTGAGCTAATTTGTTGTGCTACAGGGTTGGTTGATCTTTATTTTAAACTGCACCTTCTCCTGCTCTTGTGGTGAAAGCAACTACTCTGATATATTCCAGTTGGCACCAAATTGCCTAAAGGAGGGAACAGGCAAGCAGAGAGAACTTTACTCAGTAATTTACTGAGGATTGACTTTCTTGCCAAAAAACCCCCAAACAAACAGAAAAAATCAAGGAAATAAAAGCAAAATATATGTATACATATGCACACACTTAACATGTGCACAGAGTGTAAGAGAGTGAGAGTGCAGGGGTGAACCAGGGCAGAGGGAATGGAAAAGAGGGAACAAGGGAAATCATGATAAAGAAAGACACACTTTCACAAGCAAATCTACCTTTCTAACCCCATTTTCCTTTCTTTGAGACACTTTGGAAGAATAACACCCACATGATTTGCTGCCAGGAAACAGAGATAGTTTTGTCAGTACTTTTTCTCACAAAATAAAGTACCTATTTTAAAAGCAAAATCTCTTTGCTAGCCACGTGCCCATGTATCTTCTGGCATTTTAAACAGGCTGTTGTGAGCGACACAATTAAAAATCAGCTAAAATAGAAAGCAAACACATAAAGAGTATCAGCTGTTAGTCACATTCTCAGAGGGGAGGCAAAATCTCATGGGGTGCTGCTCTCACAACATTTGCTCAGACAGCACTGTTTTTGTCTCCTTGAAACCTTTCTTCAGCTCCTCAACTCAGGAAGGAGAAGTATTGCAGGGTTGGGGTAGGATTTCTGGGCAAAGACGAAAGCAGGCTCTTGTCCCTTCTCTACCCTCGGCATTTTTCCTCTGCTCCAAATGGCAGTGTGTCACAGAGTCTTTCTGTCTAAGCTGATACAAATTTACATTTGCTCCTTCCGCTGCTGACCCTGGCCTTCTGCACACATCCTGTGCCCTGGGTAAGGAGAGGGAACACAATGAAAAAATGTCAAATCAGCAACACACTGAAGATTTTATAGCTTACAGGAGCTCGCATGCAGAGGAGCAAAGCTGCTTTACATGTGTGTGCTTTTGTATCTGCAGTCACACATGCATGAAATGCCCTAGAAATGCGCACAGCATGACCAACTATTGCAAATCACAGGTCCTTGTTCCTCCTTTTTCTCGCTAATTTTCCACGGTCTGCTGGTCTTGCTGATATCTTGTCTAATGTGCTGTGGCTGGCTGTTTGGGGAGGCTTGGACACTGCTTCATATCTGTGGTGTGCAGGAAACTGCAGAAGTGACAGGGCCTTGGAGCTGTGCAGCGGCGTTTTCCCCCATCTGCACCCGTTGCAGCTGGCAGCAAGCAGTGCTTCCCTCGAGGCTACAGTCCTTCCCTCTGGGGCTTCAGTTCTTTCTGTACTGGAGCCTTCTGGATGTGGGTGGTGAAAGTCACAGACATCCCTGATCCTGTCATTGAGGATGACTCCCCCAGGCAGTGCAGTCCTGCCAGCAAAGCCAATGGAAATGCAGTGTTTGTTTCCACGGCTCAGCCTTGAGTCAGGCTCTGTCCCTATTGATGGTGTCTGGGCTGCCATGACTAAATTACCTACAACCTTGACATTCAGGGATGGCAGGGAAAGCTTAAGCTGATATGCTCAGGTGTCCAAGTTCTTAAATATATGAGAATTATACTCTTGTACTTAATTAAAAAAAAAAAAAAGCACACAGATGAATTTCTATGACATTTCTGGCCCGCACTCAATCCCAGTGGTTCCTTGCATTTGCTGTGGTGGATGTTAAAAATCACAGCTGCACAGGGGAGACGTTGCTGGTCCAATGGTGCCAGGGTATCATGTGCCTCCACCATGTATGGAAATGAGTATGGGGCAGCCTGAGATGTGGCTGTACTCAGCCATGTGGACCCAAGCCCTTGTGCAGCTTTCCTGTGTGTGGGAAATCTTCCCCTGTCCTTGTAGGGCAGGTCCCTCCTGGCTTGGGACTCCAGAGCACGGGCCTCAGGATCTCTCTCTATTTTTTGTCAGAGGGTGTGCACCTCAGGTACTAAACTCACCTCTAATCTTTCCATCTACATCAGCCTGAAAATTTGCAGCATTATGCTCTACAATTTAAGCAATTAATTGAAAAATAATTTAAAAAGCAATTTATTGCAGCAATTCAGTAAAAAAAAAATCAAAATCAAGATCTAAAAATTATCTCTCTGAAACAACATGTCTCATGGTTTTGCCATGTGTGGAGCAGCGCTTTTTTTTTTTTTTTTAAATTTCTCTGTAAGATCTTTGAGTTCCAACTGTTTTAGGTTATAATGCTCCCACAGAAGATCTCCCATGGTAGACTGAGTATCCTAGCAAAATAAAAGGCCTCCTGCAGGTGGTGCTACAATGCTGCAAGTATTTTTAATTAGAATAGGAACAAAAAATGCCTCCATTATCATTTTCTCTCACTTTACAACAAATGAAAATCTCTGTGTGGGAGGTAGCTCATTATAGACTGCCAAGTTCAAACTAGCTTCAAATGAAGATGTACAGGTAAAACATCTTGGAGACCTGGACCTAACCCACTCTCAGTAGCACAACTTCTCTTTCTCAGCATAGCTAGCAGTTGTGACATACTAAGAAAATAATTTCTTCTCCCTCTGCAAATTCTGAAGAAAATTGTTACGTTATTCTCCATGCCTAATGACTTGTGCAGTTAAATATTATGGTGCAAAATGAGGCTGTAAGATGTCCTGTAACTGATGGGTTAATATCTTATACCCCATATTAGTGTAGGAATGTACAAGCAAGAGACGAGGAAAAATGGTTAAAAAATCCTTAAATATCTGCTAACAAAAAAAGTTTCATATTTTATGCTTCCCTGATTTTCCACAGACTGGGCAAAATAGCTTGACTTATCAAGAGTAGCCTGATGGGTCACCTCTGAATTGACAGAGCCAGTACTCATTCCTTTTGGCTTTTAAATGGCATTGGATAGCCTCAAAAAAATGAAGTCATTATGTAGGAAAAAAAAAAGTTAACCTGTGGACTGAAATACTTCCATTTTAATAGTTTATAATTTAAATGATCTTTACAATAAAATTGGTGTTCTACAGATTTTCTTGTCTTTAAAAGTGTGTCTCCTTTTCGGCCTTTCTTGCTGACTGAAATTTTGTTTCTCCTTTATTATTTTTGTCTGTTTATGGATTCACTTATTATTGGGAAAGGAAAACATAAAAAGTAAAAATCTGCGGGGAAAAAAATGTCAAGACAACTACCTTTTCTGATTAAACATGAAATAATTTGTTATTAAATATCCTATATAATTGTTTTTGCCTTCTTTTTAGTTTTTATTCAAAATACACTCATAAGTAATTATTTTTCTATGAAAATATGTTTTTTAAGTGTGTCTGCTTGCTAGTCACAAACTGTTGCAATCCTTGTAGTTAAAATAACCTAGCATGGCATCCTGTGACGTTGCCTCACTTGCATTTGCACAAGGAAAGTAACAATTAAGCCATCAACACAAACGCATTTAGGGCTGTCAGATCAGAAAATAAATGGAGGCAGAATGATGATGTAGTAGCAACACTTCTATAAGAAACAGCTGCAATTAAGTTAAAAATGCAGTAACAATAATTTAAATATATGAAATATTTCTTTCAGGTAACATTTAATCTTATGCTTCAGTATGATTTTGTATTTTTTTCTTTTCCTTATGTACAGCACCTGAAAATTCCCAAGGAATTTAGAGGGAGAGGCATCTATTTGGAGACAATAACAACTCACTCTTCAGTGCAATTTCAAGGAATGTCAGGACAGGTGCAATATCCATTTATTCTTCAATCACATTCTGAGAGAGATACAACGTGTCCGGGTTAGCATGCCTATTAGCAGTTCAACAACAAATTGTTTTTTTAATAATTAGAGAAGAGGTTGCTTCTTATAAATTGAAAGCCTATTAGAACTCACCAGTTGAGCTAATCAGATATTGTGTTACACACATCTACTTCCTTGCAATGTGCTGCTATGATCAAGAAGATACTCCTTATTTGATGTAATATTAGCATGGGCACAAAAGACTTTCAATTTTATTTTTTTTTATGAGGTGAAACCCTGCATGTAGATATGGTTTTAAAACACATAAAACAATGCTATCACCAAACAACCATGTCTTCTTGAAAGATCAGATGCACAGAGGGAACGTAGAGACATTTTCTGAGGTTTCTTTGAAAAAGTCTAATCTTCAGAAGAAATTTCTAATGAAAATAAATGAATAGAAAGATTCAGTGGCTGCATATGCACACCTCCTGCCCTCTTGGGAAGAAAGCTTTGCCTTAGAGTGTTATTAGTTTATTTTTGGAGGCACTAACCCTGGGGACTGTTCATATGGATGCTATTTATAGCTTTCTTGAAACACATCAGTGTGTCCTTGAGGGTAAAGGAATGACACCAAGCCTGAACTCAGCACTCCAGGGGTTTCTGCATCAGCAGCAGGTCCCTGTGGAGGACCCTTCCCCTATGACTGGTCTCTTTTATGCCTCTATGCCTTTCTTTGGATGAGTCTCAGAGCTCTGTATGGGTCACACCACACAGGCAAGATTAGAGGGGGACACCTGGTTAGCTGAGGGCAGGGGCTTTATGTGGTACCTTGTACTTAGCTGCTCAGGGCTGTGGGGGTTGAAGTGATTTATGCGCACAGGCTCACAGGGGACCTCTCAGACAGGGACATAGAGACTCAGGTCCCACTGACAAAGAGAGTTTGAGTGGAGCCCACATTGGCTTCAGACACGTCATGTAACATTGAGGCCACCATTAGAGGAAATTTGCCTTTTTTGTGGATATTTCCATGTTTATTTTTATCACTGACATGTAAATATCATCACAGAGCTTAAGTGAAGGCCAACCAGCTGCTTGTAAAATGCTCCTACCGTTGTTTATTATTATTATCAGTACTATTACTACTTTGTAGGAACATACTGCTCTTCTGAAACAAAAATCTCTGCTTTTGGATCTCTTCATACACTGGAACTACAGAGTAAACTTTTAGTGATTAGAAAACAACCTACTGTATTTTTACCTGTGAAGGAAATGGTTGTGCTGTCTCCTTGGTGAAGCTACTTTAAGATACTTCTGGAGTTTATAATTTAATGGCTGTACCAATTTTAAACAGGAAATGTGTTACTGACATAAGAGGCATCTACCAGAAACCATCAGAAAAAAACCACAAAATCTGTTGAGGCAGAAAGAGCAAGGCAGTACCTATATCGGAGAACCACAAGCTTTTCATATTTGCCGAAGAATTTTCCCTGGCTAGGCAGTCTGTTGACATAATCCTGAAGCAACTGAGAGACCATTTCTATATTAGTACTTTGCTCAACTGCTGATAAAAAGCCTAGTTGTAAATCCTTTCTATATGAAATCAAGCAGAATTTTCTCTTTTTTTCCCTATGAAACCATCATCAGAATTGTTTAATTTAGCATCACTGCAAGATTAACATAGGCAAGAAGCCTGCAGATTGAATCAAGGAGCTTTAACAAGATTGTCTTGCCTCTAGAAAAGGACTCAAAGGGATGCAAAGAAGCAGAAGTTTTAGCCATGCCCCTAGCTTACTGCTCTACTAAAACTAGAAACTTCTTACCTCTATTCCCTCTGAAAAGAGGTCACAAACCACCTCATCTTTCACCATAATCTTATAAGATTTCCACAGAGCACCCTGAGCGTAACTTCACTATATGTGTGAGCTGTCTGTGTGAAGATTTCCCATGGGCCAGCTCCTTGTTAACCTGGACAGGTCATGAGCAGTCTGTGAGACTAAATAACTCCATTAAAGAGGACTTTATCTGTTGGTAATTGGAAGGGGTCTAAAGGCAGCATTCAAAATGTCCACATTCAAACTGAACTGGTTGTAGACCCGAGGAACGTATTCACAGAGTAAATTTGCCTTTCAACTTGGCACATGTCTTGACATACCTAAAAATGTTGAGAACAAAGTAGAAAGAGATTAGAAAAATAAGCAGTATTTGCCATGTGGGCAGAAACTACTCTCAGTTGCTTTGGTCATATATAAACATGATATTAATTCTTGTGCAAAGTGGTGGCTGCAGTGCCTCACACAAAAGCACAATTATTGTTTGTTCTGGGTAGGCATTTACAGCTACATTCTCCCAAAGAGAAAGATAAACAACATGCATACATGTTTATTTTCCTACAGTGCAGGGAACTTTTTCCTTTTATTTCTATACACATTAGATGGCTCCCCTCCTACTAGTTTTTGTAAAGAATGGCTTTAGCTTGTAAATTGTGGGATAAAGCACTTCAAAGGCATGGCAGCAGGAGTGTAGGTTTTGTTCTCTATTTTGTATTAAATATCCTTGAATGCAAGGAAGCAAATACATGGTCAGCAGGTAGCTCAAGGGCTGACTGGAATGCCACTTGTAAGTCCTGTTGGGAAGAAGTAGCCATCCCTATATGAGGTAGATTTCCAAGAATTCAAAATTTTCATTCTGAATTACCATGAACAGTTACTGCCATAACTTGTTTCTTTTTTCACAATTATTTTTGATTGCAACTATATCTTAGATAAAACAGTGCTGACTGGGTTATTTCAGAAGTTGCAAAATGCTTAATTTATTAAAATATTTCTCTTACAAAAAAGTTTGTATTTCACTTTATATATAATTCTGTTTCTAAATAAAAAGATTCAGAGCAGAAATACTATGAAAAGCTGAGGTTTCTACCAATTAAAAAAAAAAAAATTGAAGTCTGTAGACCTAAATTCTGTGAAAGTATGAGAGATTGAGCCTTGATCAAAGAGCATTTTATAATCAGAAATATTTGGCTATGCATGTCAAATTAACTGTTTGTCTTTCCAACAAGGTGAACAGATTGGGAGACAGAAAGAAGTGTGCCGTTTTGAAGACTGCTATGATAAACATTCATGTCTGTGTGTGAGGAGCAGTCAGCAGAAGACCAAACCCAAAATCAGCCAGTGTAATGCCAGGATTTACCCTGCCTGATGACCACGTTCATTTCTGTTGCAGTGGAGGTACTGTAATTTGCATTATGCCTGCATTTCTTCTGTATTTTCTTCCTCCAGAACTGTAAAAAAACAATGTACCATTAAAATATTTTTCTTGAGTAAATAGTCACATGACACCCTAGGAATACATAAAACTCATTTTATCTCTCCAATGTTTACTTTTAAGATTTTTCTGAAGTAGTAGAAAAGAAATCAATAGTAGCTAAAGAAATTAGTTTTGACGTTTGAAATCTGACACACAAGGCTGGCATATTTTCAGTGGATTTTTTGCCATTCCTTTGCAGCTACTGCTAATGGCCTTGCAGTACTCTGAGCTGTGGATGTGCAGAAATGGTTCCAAGTAATATGTCTCAGAGATATGAAGGCAGAGAAATGCTTTTTAAAGGAAACTTCAGTGTTTTTCTCCACTGTGAAATTTTATGTAGGAGTGTTGCTTTTTTAAGTTCTCTAACATGTGATGGGAACTGGTGGAGCAGCAGATACAAACTTTAGCATATTCTGGGAGCTGAAAAAAATCTTTAATTAGGCATGCATTTTAATGTTAAAAAAATATTTATTTATTATTAATATTTGCTTCCTACAAAGTTATTTTTACCTTTCATAAAAGAAAAAGCCAAACCAATGAAAACATAAAATTTAAATCTGGAATTATGGAGTAAATCCAGAAACATGAGCATGGTTTCCCTGCTCCATTTCTTTCTGCTATCTGGTTGCTGAAAGCAGTATATACACTGTTTTATCCTGGTGATTATAGTATTTTGCAGTTTTTCAGCAGAATGCAGGGTGAGAATACATTAGGTGATCTTCCTGGAAGGATGGAATGAGTAGAGAGCACTTGTGGTATGATTGCTGCTGGACATCCCCCGTCCACTTCCACTTCTGCATGTGGCAAGAAAGGCACCAGCCTACAGTTTACATACACTAGGGAAATTTGATTTACAGGCTAACAGACAAGAAGGTATATCAGAACAACAGGCTGGAATACTGGCATTTTTCAGTGTCAAAAGTGGTTAATCATATTTGCCTAGCCTATCTGAAATGCAAACTATGCTTATGCTGGTAATAACTTTCTGTAAATTGCTGTTAAAGGCAAACACATGAGTTCTTCACTAATGGAAGAAGGGAAATAATGTTGCTGTGCAAAATGGCACCTGTCAAGAGAAGAAACAAACCCAAGGAGCCAAAGGAAGAAAAGAAAGATGCATATGCAAATATATTTGTACATGTACCTGCACAAATACATACACATGTGTGTGCGTATTTTCATTCCAAATGCAAAGTGGGATTGATCTTGGTTAACATTGGACAACAAAAATGTAGACTCCATCTGAAAAGCTATGCTCTGCAGTCTTATTAATATATAGAGACAAGAAGGGAGCTCCCATATTATGAGCAGATTAATCCTAAAGCAGAAGTCTGAGATCAATCCATCTAATTCCTCCTCCCTCTTTCTCCCCCTCAGCCACACAGTAGTTTCTGGCTTTCTCTTCTACAACCTGTGAGAGTGTTGTTGTCTCCAATTAATTTAGGAAAAACAAATCCCAGAGCTGTGAAGTGCCATGCCAATGGAGGGCTGAAGGAATAGCCCAGGGATAGAGCACAGCTCCTCTCCACCATGTAGACTGGGACCAAGCCATATTAAGCCTTGTGGAATACATTTTAATGTGCATAGACTTTTTGCATAAAGTCTTCTCTTACTCTTCCTAAAAATTAAAATAAATAAACTTTCTAATGGGAAGACTGCAACATCTGAATGAATTTTTATTTTCTTAAATGCTTTCCTTATATCAAAGGTGTTTTCCTGAAGCCCTTAAAATAATCAACTGAGAGTTATTTTGCAATCCAGATTGTAATTTAGAAGTATCCAGAACATAAGCCTGTTCTATTTTGTGAGTGTATAGGGATGACATGACAGTTTCCAGTAGTTCACCAGATAACACCGCTGTTGGGAAAGCCTTCAGATAGCATAGGAGCTGATCTAAAGCAATACAAAATCTGCTTCATTTAAGTTAAAATTTTAGCTAAATCCCCTTTATTTTAATCAACTTTTTCATTAATATATATTTCTTTGCATTTTCATTTCCCAGTCAGTTACAGAGCTGGAAGTTCAGAAAAGCTTTCTTTTCTTTGGTGTTTACTGAGAGAGGAGATTTCAAAAAGGCTGTGAGAAAATTGGTTCTTTTAAGGATTTCAACACTCTGAACAGAATCACAGAGTCTTCAAGAAGGGAATTTATATTAATCGAGGTAAATAACTGCATTTACAGAAGAAAGTTTTACTTACTGAATGTATTTTCAGTGAACATCACAAGTAAGTGAGCAATAATGATACAACCACCAACAGAAGAAATGTGCCTTCAGAGCGCATTACATTTGAAATTTCCTCCTTCTCAGTAAGGAAAAGGTCCAGCTGGATGCAAGGCTTTCTAGTCCACACCTACATTACATTCAAAATGCCATGTCATAGCCTTTGCACTATCTTATTACTAGCACCATTTTGCCCTCACCTAGCTGGTGCTCTCTCAGAGATGTTTTAGGGAGCATAAACCAATCCTGACAAATAATCTGGATGCAGCCAGCCTGTCTTGGAAGGTAGGAGACTTTAAAAGCGTGGATGTGGGCCAGTCCCCACACAACGAAACCCAGAAAACGGGCCCCAATACCATGGCCTCTAATGGGGTAGAAGTTGCTTTAGAATTTTTACTGCCTGTGACTCTACGAAACAGCAAAGTATGATGAAGTGAAATAAAATACTGAAGCTAAATTAATGTACTTTTGGGGCTATAAGAGTAAATTTTTGGTGACAAAAGTGGAGTCAGGGATTGTTACCTTGAATTCATACTTTCCATTCCTCTCCTGCTCTAACTAGAAACAGATGACCTGAAAATCACAATACTTAACCCATGATGAGGTCTCTGATGGGTTCTGGTTTAACCATACATGAGCCTTTTGGCAAGGTATATTTTGAAAGGAATCAGGGAGCCAGGCCAAAGCCTTATTGGGGGGTATTTCTGCCCTTGCTATGTTGTGGTCTCATCATGTCACTCAGGAATGAGGCACTTGCTGTTACATTAAACACAAAAATAACACAGGAAATTGATTTATGTTGGCACAGTTTTCCTATTTTAAATTATTTACCTGAAATCCAAACCAGAACTGCAGTCAAAGTATAGTTCAGAGCTCAGATTTCTTGGGCTCACATGTTAAAGAACTTGACATTTGATCCAGATGGTCCATCTGCCTTTGATTACTGTTTTCTGGTAAATAAAATGAAGAAGGTACATACATTCACTGCCACGTTGGAAAAAGCTAAAATAATGTCAAGAGGTTTATAAAAAAAGCTAATGAAAGTAGCCAGAAAGTGAGAAAAAATTTGTCTGCTTTTACTACAGACCTTTAGTAACTCTTTCTATCTACTGATCCTTGTGTTGGTGTTTGGAGCACATTAGTGAGTAATTAGCAAATTCTACCAACTGCAACTGCGCATCTTTTCCAAATATGGACTGAAGTGAAAAAATATTTTTCATTTTTTAATAAAATGCTTTATCAGCAGAGATAGAACTGAAGGTCAGAGGGCACCTTACCTATAAGGCTGTTGAGATGGGAAATATGTTATGATATCACATTTGGTTGTGATCATTTTGATACCAGTTTTTAATGAGTGTCGGCCAGACTGTAGTGCAAACATAAGTGGGAGCATTTTTGAGATAGGAGGCTTTTGGTTAACTTTATGATTATCATTAGGCTATTTTCCTCATTCTTTTGCACTTTGGGTCCTAGCCAGAACCTGAAAAGGAAATACCTCTGTACCCCGAGAGAAACTATTTGTGAAGAATTTCTGGCTTGACCTTAAACAGGAATTGTCTGGAATTACAGGAAGGACTTTTTACAAGACTTCCCTCCTAGCTTTGCAAATGCAAACCATTCAGAGGTATTGGGTGCTTATCAGCAGCTCCAGGAAGCATTTAAGGTTTGTCCAGTTTATAGCTAACAGGGAGAGGTTCTTGCAAAAGGCAAAGAATAGTGCCATTTTCTCTGAAAGTTGTTAGTTTCCTGAGTATGGGCTGGTTTGGAACAGTATAGAAGCTGCAGTAAAAACATGTAGACAAAATAATCTAATTTTCAACCTCAAGGTTTCTAGCATGACCATTCAGTGCTACCATAGCCAAGGAAAAGCAGCAAAGAAGGCAAATATTTGTGTGCTCTATTCCATTGATATTAGCTCTTTAAATTTGGGTCCCAAAGTGGATCTTTCCCACTGTGCATGCAGAAGGTATTATCCCTTCATATCCAAACAATCCAAAAGGAGCTCTGTGTTACAAAAAGGTTTATTTTGCAAAGCTTTCTGAAAATGTTGGTCTGAAAATATCTCTGCAAAGCAGCCATTTCCAAATTCATGGAATGAACTGTACCCGCACCGAGCAATTAAGAGAAAATTTAAGATGCTTGTCAGATACTGATGTGATTGAAAATGTTGCTGTGTAAGTGCCAGTCTGTAAGGATGCTGACCTTAGAAGAACTACTGACATGCTGCAGTCTTTGCTCCACTCATAACATCATGCCTATTAGGAAGCCTCTGAAGCATTAGCATGCCCAGATGGCTGGGGCCTCCTGTTTGTTTTGCCTGTGGCCCTGCTCTTTGTTATTGGATATTTACTGCAGATTTGTTTTCAGGAGAGTTGCTTGCCTTGTTGCTTGCCATTTACTGGGTGAAGCCTTTAGTTTCTTCGTCTGAACTCAAAAGTGAGAAACCGAGAGAGGTGTTCCAGTCAAAATTACTTGTCCTATTCATTTCCATGAATGAAGACTCATTTTTGCTTGGGGAAATCTCCAACTATTTTCTCCTTCAATAAGTAAAGGAAGCAGTCTCTCAAATTCAACTTTTTGGGAATTACCTTTATAAGATAATCTCAAGAAAAGCTCATCAGAACTTTTCTTTACTAATATATATGAGTGTTGCATTAATGGGATCACTACCTCCTCTTGAAATTTTACTGTTGACAACTAATGAAGTACACTTATGCATGTGTTACTATGTTACATTGAAGAGCTGTTTCTTTGAATCTCAAATTTATTGAGATATTAACTGAGATACAGTTTAAGATCTAAGACCCAAACTAAATAAATACAGCAATTTTTCATCGATTTTCAAACTTTCTAATAATGATTAACTGTAGGCCCTCTTCAGATCTACCTGCAAGTCTGCAAGCTGTTGTTGCTGCTGTTATTACTATATTACCTTATAAAATTTATTACTAATTATTTTTACCCACTTGATTAGGTGCAGACTGTATTCACAGGAGATGCTTTTGCTCTAGGGAACTTACAATGGAATTAGCTCATGTTCTAAAGAGTGTAGTGATATTTAATCACAGAATCATAGAATAGTTTGGTATGGGGGGTTGGAGACCCAACCAACCTGGTCTTCAGCACTTCCAGGTGTGGGGCATGCACATCTTTCTGCAAACTGTTCCAGTGTCTCACCACAATGAAGAATTTCTTACACTCACACACACCGACACTCACAATGAAAAATTTCTTCCAATCATTTAATTCGAATTTTACTCTCTTTTAGTTTGAAATAACTTCCCTTTGTCCTGTCACTACATTATCTTGTAAATAGTCTCTCTCCAGCTTTCTTGTAGGCTCCCTTCAGGTACTAGAAGCCTTCAATTAGGTCACTCAAAGCCTTCACTTTTCCAGCATGAACAATCCCAATTCTCTCAGCCTTTTCTTGTAGGAGATGTATTCCATGCCTTTAATTACCTTGATATCCCTCCTCTGGATTTGCTCCAACAGGTCCATGTCCCTCCTGTGCTGGAGGCCCCAGAGCTGATGCAGCCCTGCAGGTGAGCTCTCACCAGAGAAGGGCAGGGCAGAGGGGCAGAATCCCCTCCCTCACCCTGCTGGCCAATCTGCTTTGGATGCAGCCCAGGACATGTTTGGCATTCTGGGCTGTGAGTGCCCGTGGCTGGGTCATGTCCAGCCTCTCACCCACCAGCAGCCCCAAGTCCTTCTCAGCAGGGCTGCTCTCAAGCCCTTCATGCCTCACTCTGTATTGATACCCAACATGGGTATATTGCACTAGACAAAAAAGGCCCCATCATTTAGTGCTTTGCCCAAGGTAGCTTCTCAAGCAGTAATAGATTAGATCAAACTTTGCATAGCTTTATTTAAAAAAAATAGTGTGTCAGTATTATACCCAAAAGCATAGAATTCACGACTAACCTTGTGTGAATGTCTCACTGGCATATCAGTGTTCCTAAAAGTGGAGGAATATCAGGCATAGATTTACCAGAGGAGAAAGGATGTTTTTTTCACTTTTTCCTGTTAGTCATTGAAGCGAGCTGGTTGTGACATGAGGGAAGAACTAAGCTGATGTGAGCTGAGATGTAAGGATTCCCGAGAGCATATCTCTCTTTCTTTCACCCTCAATCTCACAGAAATTTGCTATAAAAATGAACCTGTTTTTAATTCCTTACTAACCTTATGTTAATATAAAAAATATATTTATTTAGGCTACTAAAATTGGCCAAATTCACGTACTGTTTCTTTAAATATTGATCCATCTCATGTTATGAAATATTCTTCACCAAACGATAGTTGACAGCTCTATCAATAGTGTGGATGTCTAAACGTTTTTTTTGCTTTGTTAGTTAAGCATTCTGTCTCCTACCCACTGAGGAGATGTATTTTTAAACACACAACCAGAGCCAAATACAGAGCTTACACATAATAACCAATTGAATACATTTTCATTGATTGACCAGTATTTTTGTCCCTGTATTTTATATTTCAAAGCAAAATCTGTGAATAGTGGAAACCAGTTGGATTTAGTATCGTGAGCTAGGCAATTCAAATAATTTTATTTTTTTAATGAAAAAATTAAGTGTCCTAATTGTTTCATGTGTGGTTGCACACAGATGTCACTGTAAAGATGAATGAGTGGTGAAGTTATTGGTGAAACTATGAAGTCCCTGGCAGAACCCCAAGTATTGAAGGCCAACTTTCCTGTTGTAACAGCTCTTTCCAGCTCCTTCCATTGAATCCTCACATAAAAATTGCCCCAGGCTGATGAACCACACAATGCTGACCAACACAGGACTGCTCCAGGGTTGCAAGCCTGGAGCAGGCTGCACATGAAGAGGTGGTCATTTTGTTACACTCAACTTGCATCTCCAACAGGGGGTTGAGCAGTGTTATTTGGGAATGCATGCAAGAAATTTTCCATCCAGTATATTTGTTCTGGAAAGAAGCACTTGTCAGGAGTTAACTCCATTTTTCATTTTATTTGCAAGGAGAACAACTCTACCAAATATTGCCCCTCCCATCTGAACTTTTTTTCTTTCTGGACAGCAGCCTCTCACTGAATATTTCCCATTTTGATAGCTTCTATTGGCATCAATTAAACATTGGAATAATTATAATTTATAGGAATGGCATGCTGATAATGCATAGTACATAATAGTAATTTTAAGTACCTCCATCACTGGCAACAGTAAATAATATTAACTGTTACCAATGAGAACTTCTAGACCTGTGCTGGTGACTAGTGCTTTGGAGTAGTGTGTGTTCCACAGATCAAGAACTCTGGTATTCTATTATGTAATGTATCCAATATTTTATTTTATCATGTTATAATTAAAATTTCTTGTCCATAGACTCCAAGTAGACATGGCTATTCTTGCTTTCCTCACATTCTCCTTTATGGATCACAGAATGACAGGATGCTGAGATCATTCCATATAATTCCCCTCACTGTAAAATTTATATAATATTTTCAGCACAGGAATATATTTTTTCCTTATTGGCTGATCCTCTATTATGAAATTTACCCCACTTGTGTGTGCAGGGAGAGCATCTCAATTTTCCAGCTCCAAAACATGTACTTTTGTGCCAGAGTCAACAGGAAAAGTAGACTTACAGGGTCCAACCGACTTAGTTTTGTATTTCCCTGATGCCCAAACAACCGGAAAGCAGCAGGACCAAAACATTTCATAAATTTCTTCCTAGGTGGTACAGACACTAAAGCAGGATGTTTGGATCTTTGGCCAGTCCCAGCAGGAATATTACAATACAGGAAATATTTGTGCACACTACACACATTTATGAGGGATGTTTAAGACTTATCTGGACAAGACATTAGTGAGTATGCTTTAGGGAACAGCCCTGATCTGCCAAGCAGTTGAACCATTTCATGTAGAAGGCTTTTACATGTTCTAATCTTATTATTGGATCCATTGTTACTGTGTGGCTCAGAGGCCACACAGGTGGTAAATCTCTTCCCTTCACCACTCCCTTTTGTTGCCCTAGGTTATGAATCAGGTAACCCTGATGTCTTTCATTCCTTTCAATGTGAGAATAAAAATTTCCACAACAATAAAAGCTAAAACCACCTTCCTAGCAAGATACAGTTTAGTAGAGGGAGAAGACACCAGTGGATGTTATGTCCAAATGTTCACCTTTATGTTCATGTCAGAGATTTCAGTTCCACTTCTAAAAGAAACTAGACAAAGACGTAGTTTTGTTTCTTATTCTAGATGCGTGTGGTTAATAGAATGTTCATTGGTATTTCTTTTTGCACTTAGAAGTCAAACAATACTCAATGGACTACTTCTGTTCTATGCACTGAATAGATTTTTTTTTAGTTACTATTAACTTTTGTGTTCCTCTAGACACCTCTTTCTGCTAGGCACAACAAAATCACCAGGAAAAGCATATCCCATCCCAACAAGCTTATGATCTAAGTGGTCAAGGGAAAACCAGGGATATAGTGACTTTTCCTAGATCACCAGATAGGCGGGAGGATAGAAAAAAAATGACACACAATTGTCTTGACATTTGATCTCCCCCTTGGTTTTCTGAATCACACAATTTTTCTTGGAAATACTCTTTCAAATCTGTTCTCTTTTGATGTAAAAAGAAGTGTGGTACATTATGTTATTACCTTGTACTGTTCATTCATGTAAGTCAAGTTGATACATCCTTCAGCTGGTCAAGCTGTTTGTTTTTGAGGATCTCTTCACATTAGAAGCAAAACCAAAAAAATGTTTTGCCAGACATCAAAGCCATATTTATTCTGTTTGAAAATAGGTGGCAATTTGAACAAAGATTGTGTGAGGAAGGACAAATTCCCAACATTTGAAACATATTTGAGGCACATAATCTCTTTTTCTGTACACAAATCCTAGTCAGTTTGAGACAGTGAAACATATTGATTACAGTTCTCATGCATCTTCAATCTTTTTGGTGATTTTTGTGGGGTGTCTGGCAGGTTTTCTTCTGCAAATTGTTTCAAAGCATTGTAGCACGTAAGATTTTGCTGCCCAGCAGAAATTTGTTAAGTAAGAATATTAAAAAATTGTCCATGATGTTTTGACCCATCTGTCCTGAGTTCACAGTCTCATTTCACCATCTGTTGGGCCTGGAAGAGAAGCTAGTTGTGTAAACTGTCTTCCTGGTCAACTATGAATGGTGTTCTCCAGGAAATGAGTTCTCTTCACTGACTGCACAGAGGATAAGATGATGATAGTCTAGATGACAACTTGCACAATTTAGGTGGGATTAATTTTTCCACTCAATAGGTTAATACGTTAACAACAATCAGAAAAACAAAACCAGCAACCCTGCAGTTCAGTGCTGGTATAGTAATTTATGATAATTATTAATTCTATAATTCTACCATAATGGCTTTAGTTTTTCTGTGGTGTTAAATGAATGCTAAAACTTCAAAATATCATAATTTTTTCTTTAAGCACCTAAATATGCTTGAAAAGTCTCCATATGTTTAATCAAGCACTTCAAGTCTAAGCAGGTCTGCTGAGTCAGCACCCCTATTCTCACCTACCAAAAAAGCCTACATGTTCACAGTAGTTTACTGCCCTTTCTTTTCCTCCTTTTATGCTTAATATCTGTGGATATTCTAGTGAATGAAATTACTGATCATAAGTTTTGCAGGAACATTGAATCTTAGGAGATATTAATAGAAAACTAATCTTGTTTTGGTGTAAGGCACTTCTGTAGAGGGAAATATGGATTCTAAAAGGTGTGGTCAAAAGCTGAGGAGCAAAAGAAATGTTGTGTGAGCATTGTCTCATCTGAGATATCTAGTGGCTCAGATTTTATATATTTGGAAGGATCTGCTAGAGTACAATTGAAAGACTACAAAACATTTGCACAAAATAGGCAGCAATTTTGAATCACCAATGTGCATGAGAAAATTGTAAACTGCTCATAAAAAAATCAAACAGAACATGTCAAATGACATTCATCCAAAGGCTTCAAACACCACTGTTTCACATTTGAATGGTGAGGACTGAAAATATTCCTTCTAAATTAAATACTACCCATATCTTGCAGGACTACAATAAATTTGAAAGACATCAATGGCAGCAACCAAATCTAAAGGATGATCTACTTCTCTATATGAGTAAAACAGGTGAAATCTTGGTTCCTAGAGGATGTGGAGTTAAGGAAGTTATGTATGGGCAAGATGCTGGATTCTAGGGTCTCAGTTTAGACTAGTGTATGTAAGACTTTTAAAGAATTTTGTGCCATAGGAAGTGGCTGCACTGCTCTGATGCTGTGGACAGATAATATATTAGTATTGCAGTCCACAGGTGATCAAACTCAAAAGCCAAGCCCCTAAAATTTTGTAATCGGTTTAAAGATGAAGAAACATTCCAGATCAGTACTGAATAACACAAAATTTGTGATAAAATCTCAGGAGCTGGCAACAGGAAGTGTAAGTTTTACTCAGGTTTTTTTCCAGTAAAAAAAAGCCTTTTTTACTTTTTTTTTTTAAACTTAAAATTATTCCATACAAATGAATATGTTCTTTCATTTCACTTAAGTAAAAAATAAAAAGTAATTTTTCACTGACTATTGCAGTTAAGCAGTGCTTACTCTTTTGTAGTGAATTCCCATTGCTTATTTCAGATAGCATTTTCTAAACTATTTTTTTCCTGCTATTATATAATGAAAACGACTGTATCCATAAGCATTTCATTGCTAAGATTTATTTAGTTTCAGATAAGTCCAAACAACTGCAAGTTTTTATTTTCAATATATTACTTGACTGAACTAAAAAATTGATTTGGAAGCCTGGGGAAGGAGAGCAAAACCTGGGCCATGTTTCATCTGAATCTTTCCTCATCTCTCCTGCATTATTTTCCAGACACAATACTGCTGATGGTAACAGCAGGAGACCTCTGTGTCTTTGTCACTTTGTCACTACTGAACAGTCAGTGATTGGGGCTATGGGGAGAAAATGCAAACACGAATGTGCACATACATTGTTCATTAATGCNNNGAATGTGCACATACATTGTTCATTAATGCATTGCCTCCATCAGCAGGTGCATGCCTTAGAAGCCTCTATCGCAAAATAGGAGTTTAGTGGCTTTCATAACTTGAAAATACTGTCAGAATCACATTCAGGAGGTATTAATGTTATTTCATATAGAGGTATCTTTTTGAAACTGAAGAGTTAGCCCCTGCTGCTATAGAAACTGCCAGGTCTGGGAGATGGCAAAGATGAGTTACTTCTGCAGCCATAA